>CM076580.1:1370088354-1370320727 GCA_034641835.2 Pinus albicaulis
TAAAACTATTGCATCGTTAATGGAGCAGACAAAATTATCTTGAAGGCGTGATTTAATTGTGAAGTCGAATGCCGTCAAGTGGTAGAGGGCCCCTGCCCCTTGAACGGATTTCCTTAGCGTAAACTAGATAAGTTTTTCCTAGCTGTCTTTACGTTTTGCATATTGAATTAGTAGTTGTTGTGTTTTATATACTGTGGTCGTATTCGTTCCAGTTCTTCCATAAGAAGACATTCTTCCAACAGACCAAAATGATGAATGATTGATGACTATGGTATTGTGGGATATCAGTTAGATTTGTATTTGTTTTAGCTAGCTACTGTAGCCATAATTCGTTCCAGTTCTTCCACAAGAAGACACTTTGCCAATAAATCAAAACGATGAATGTTTAATGACTATGGTACTGTAGGATAGGAGTTGTATTTGTTTTAACTAGCTACTGTAAGTCATAATTCGTTCCAGTTCTTCCACAAGAAGACACTTTGCCAATAAATTAAAACGATGAATGTTTAATGACTATGGTACTGTAGGATAGGAGTTGTATTTGTTTTTAACTAGAGACTGTAGTTATATTCATCATAGTTCTTTCACAAGAAGACATTCTTCCAATAAATATTAACAATGAATGATGAATAGCTATAGTGTCATAGGAATTAGTTGTAGTTTTTAGTCTTCACTATCATAGTTGCACTTGTCCTAACCACTCTTCCACAAGAAGAAATTCTTCCAAGACATCTTTAAGAAGTTCAAGATATAACTGTGATGTGACAACTTAGTTTCATTTGCTTTCAGTTCATTTGATTTCAATTGCATACAAGTCCACAGTCAAAATTGTTCTACTCTTCCACAAGAAGGAACTCTTCCAAAATATCACTCATGATGAACAAACCGATTGTGTAACTTCATAGGATAGTGCATGTTAATTAGAATGCTCCGGAGTTTCATTTTGCATTTAATTCATGTCCAGCTACTTCATTTCAAAGTTTGTTGATGGCTTATGGTTTAACATTGTTCTAGTTTAGAAGCATCTTAAGCTCATGTTTAAATCAATTCATTGCACTCATATCTCATAGTCACACTGTCACCCCTTTGCACAGTAGATCACTTTAGTTGATAGGATTCCTAAGACAGCCTTCATTATTTACAAATATCTTTTTGTTCTGAAAACCATCAGTGATCCATAACTTTAGGAACAGAAGATAACATCATTACAAGGTCTGAAATATCTCTGCCTTTATTCCTCACTACAAATGACTTTCTTCCTCCATGAACTCTACCTTGAAAAGAAACCAATAACTCTTTGAGTATAGGCTCTGTGACATTCAATTGAAATTGCAAAATATAACTAGGAATTAGTCATGGAATAGATGAGCTTAGAATAGAATGTTGCATCATGATTAGTGTCTAACTATCTAGTTAGAAAACTTGCATATTTAGTAATCATTTCTCAAAGTCTAGTTTGTGAAATTTGTCATCATTAAGCTCTTGTTTCTATTCAGTCATAGTTTAGATGTTGCTTCAGTGTTTTTGATTACATTTTCCATTCCATACATTAGGCTCAACTGTGTTCTTGACCACCAATTTCTTTTCATTAGTTTTCTAGGCATTTTCATTGTAAACATAAAACTTCAAAAGACCAAAAACATCATAAATTAACATAAAAGACCAAAACATCACAAAACACTACACACAACGCACTAGGAAACAAGCACCTAGGTACATATGGTACATTTCACTTCAGCAGTTTACAAATCCTGGTTGACAATTAAATGAACTCAGTTTAGGAGACTAGATTGGGGCACAACATTTTGGCGCCGTTGCCGGGGAAGTGAAAACTAGGTAACCTTTGTTTCTTAGCATCCAAAAACAATTTTATGCGTAGGGAGAGAGATTCAAGAGGAATATTTATAAGCAGCAGAGGCAGAAGTTTGACATCTAGAACACCACTTGTTTCATCCAGATCCAGAACTAGTACACCTTCAACTCAAACCCATCTTCCATCCTTTACTGATCCTGGACTTCTAGAAGATCTAAGGTCACCTATTCCATTAGAGAAACCTTCCACTTCATCTACTGAACCTACCATAGAAGAGGATCCAAAAACCTTTGTTGAGGATACAAACCTTTCTACTTCCACAGGAGAGTCAACCATGGCAGAAGAAGGAGGAGCAGGAGTTGTTAATGGAGAACACACATTATTTGGAGGAGGTAGAGGTAGAGGTAGAGGAGAAGGAGGAAGAGGAGAAGGAGGTAGAGGTGCAGATGGAGGAAGAGGTAGAATAGGAAGCTCTTTTGGGTTCCCTATACTTGATGAAGAAACCAGTACAACCATGAAAAACATTTCACCTTCTGTCCTTCCGAACTTCTATGGACTTAAAACTGAGGATCCTGAAACTTTCTTATTCGAATTTGAAGTGCTGTGTAGGACTTATGACTACCTTCAAGATGCTAAAAAATTGAAATTATTTCCTTCAACTCTGAAAGGAGCAGCATTGAAGTGGTTTATGAGCTTAAACAGTAGTTCCATTAGGACATGGGGAGACATGAAACAAGCATTTCTAGAGAGATACTTGGATTATTGTATGCCGGTTAATCATAAGGAAAAAGTGTTCAAGATGTTACAAAAAGAAGATGAAAACTTAGAAGATTTGTTGGAAAGATTTAAATACAACATAAAAAGGGCACAAATGGAAAACCTAGATCAAGACACTTTAAAATCTCTTTTGTTGAAAACCATTAGGGATGAGTGGTTGGATATCCTTAACATGATGGGAAAAGGGGATATATCACAACTCACATTACCTGAAATATCTGAGTTATGTATCAACCTTTCCAGAGGGAAATCCAAAACTGTCAAAGGTCCAAGAGATCCTGCTCTTGCAAGGGCAAGTAAATCTGCTTCTGGGACAGTAAGTAGATCAAAAATAGGACACATGCTTGATGATTTTAAATCTGACATCTTAGGGAGTCTTAGTGAACAAATAGACACCCTCAAGATACAAAACAAGCAAAAGGTTGAATCTGATGCCTTGGCAATCTTTTGTCCCAAATGTAGGAAAAAACATGCCTTGAGAGAGTGCCCTTTGGATGTAAAAGTTGTAGAAACCTGTGTTATTTGTTCTGAGAAACATGAGACCAAGAATTGTCCTTCTCTTCCTGGTCTCAAGGCTTTTTTTCAAGAAGAAACTCCTACAGACTCCACAGAATCTCTTAACTTTGTATCTAGAAGACCTTAGCAGGGATCTCAGACACAAGGATTCCATGATCAAATGTATAATCAACCTCCACCTTGGAATTCTTGGCAGCAACCTTGGCCCCAATTTCAAAATCAATCTCAAGCTTGGGCACAAGGATCACAAGGTCCCTATGGAAGATACTCTCCATATTATCAGTATCCACCATCCTATCCACCATATCCACAAAATTTTCCTCAAAATCTTCAACAAAATTTTCAACAAAATTCTCAACAACATCATCTGAAACAACCTCATCAAAATCAACCACTTCCATTACCATTCCCTCAAAAATCCAATCAATTACCAGCTCAGCCCATACCAAACCCCAATAATAAGAATCCTCAAAATACATACATGATAGAAGGACAACAATTTCCAACTTATTTAATTACTCCTCTAGACCTTAGTGATGTTCAACTTAGGTCTGGAAGGATACTTGAGAAGAGGAAACCTTCTGTGATCATACAAGAACAAGATGATTCTGAGGAAGACTTCCTACGGGTTAATAAAAGTCTTGAGGAAGAAACATCCTTTCAAGGCCAAAACATTGAAAAACTGAAACAAAAAGATCCAATAAGCCCAACTCCAGTATTAGAGCAACCATCCACATCTACTTCTATACCTCCCTTTCCGGAAAGATTACAAATTGACAAAAGTGTAGAAAAACAAATAATGGTGCCTAATTATGATTTCTTGGATGAATTGAGAAATGTTTGCATTAAAATTCCATTATTGCAAGCCATCAAGGAAATCCCAATTTTAGCCAAAACAATAAAGGAGTTGAGTATGAAGACAACAAAGAAAAGAATAAGAGAAACCAAGAAAATTCAACTGGTAGGACAAATAGCAGATATTATGATGGGTAAGATTACTATTCCAAAGTACCTTCACCCAGGAAATCCAGTTGTCAAAATTCACATCAATGGAATTGAAATTCAAAACACACTCATTGACTTAGGAGCAGCAATAAATATCATGAGTAGACAAATCATGGACAAACTAAAACTTCCTAATCTTCTCTTTACACCCACACTATTAAAACTAGCAGATAGATCTGTGATCAGACCAGATGGGGTAATAGAAGACATTCCAGTGTCCCTAGACTCTTGGGAGTACCCTGTGGATTTCATGATCCTTACACCCAAGAATAATCTAGGAGGCCATCCTGTTATACTAGGAAGACCTTGGTTAGCTACAGGTGATGCTTTTATTAGTTGTAGGTCCGGTGATATGTATATTTCTGATGGAAGTTCAACAAAGAAATTTACTTTATATCCTCCAGCTAGGACAATTACAGATCTAGATGACACTCAATGGATAGAGGATGAAGAATATTTTCAACCACTCTTCACAATTTCAGAAATTAGTGAAGATAATCAAATTCTGAATACTCTAGAAAATTTTGAATCTTCTCCAGAACACAAACAAGAATCATTTCAAGAGAAATCCAATATTGAGTTCTTGTCATATAGACAGATGTCTCTTCATTCTATGGAAAAATTTGGCAGTTCTACAAGTGAAATTTTTCCAGGCAAAACCTTGAACATAAACAAAAATCTGGAAAAATCTCAACAAGAAGAACTAGTCAAAGTATTACAGAGACATTCTTCTGCATATGCATGGGAATACACTGACATAAAAGGGATAAGTCCCAAGACTTGTACTCATCACATCTATATAGAGGCAAATTGCAAACCAATTAGACAACCTCAAAGACGGATGAATCCAAATCTTAGGGAAATTGTCAAGGAAGAATTACAAAAATTGTTAAATGTTAACTTCATTTATCCTATTTCAGATAGTCAGTGGGTTTCCCCTTTAGTAATTGTACCTAAGAAAATGGAAAATGGAGGGTGTGTGTTGACTACCGAGAACTGAATAAAGCTACTCTTAAAGACCATTTTCCCTTACCTTTCATAGATCAAGTATTAGATACATTAGCAGGTAAAAAGTACTTTTCATTCCTGGATGGATTTAGTGGTTACAATCAAATCAAAGTAGCACTTGAAGACCAAGATAAAACCACATTTACTTGTCCTTGGGGTACCTATGCCTACCGAGTATTGCCATTTGGGTTATGCAATGCACCTGCAACATTCCAAAGGGCAGTATTAGGAATTTTTTCTGATCTGATACATGACTGTGTAGAGGTGTACATGGATGATTTTACAGTTTATGAGGATACATTTGAAGAGGCTTTAGAAAACTTGGAAAAAGTTTTAAAAAGATGTCAAGAAGCAAACCTTTCTCTTAGTCATGAAAAATGTTTTATGATGTTCACTGAAGGTATTGTTTTAGGGCACCACATTTCAGGGAATGGGATTAGAGTTGATGAGGCGAAAGTTGAAGTCATTTCTAACCTATCCATTCCAAGTTGTCAAAGAGATGTAAGAAGTTTTCTAGGATTTACGGGGTACTATCGGAGATTTATAGAAAACTTCACCAAAATAGCATCTCCTCTCTTCAAATTACTCACAAAAGATTGTGAATTTAAGTGGACTTCTGATTGCCAGTTAGCTTTTGAAACCCTGAAAACCAAAATTTCTGAAGCACCTATATTAAGGGGACCTAACTGGAAGTTACCTTTTCATATCTCGACGGATGCTTCCGATACAGCTCTGGGAGCAGTATTGGGACAGAAAGATTTAATTCCCTATGCCATCTATTATATCAGTAAAAATTTGACTCCTGCAGAGTTAAACTATACTGTAACTGAAAAAGAGTTTTTAGCTGTTGTTCACGCCATTAACAAATTTAGACACTATATAACCGGCTATGAAACTTTTATTCACACTGATCATTCTGCCATTAGATATTTAATGAATAAATCAATCACTAATGGTAGAGTTATAAGATGGTTGTTATTATTGCAAGAATTCAACGTTACTATTCTAGATAGGCCTGGAAAACAAAACACTGTGGCTGACTTCCTGTCTAGAATTCAAAATATCAAAGATGACACTCCGGTTGAAGATCAATTTCCTGATGAATATCTTTTTGCAGTTTCTACTCAAACTCCATGGTTTGCTGATATTGCTAATTATTTAGTTTCAGGAAAATTTCCTTCAATTATGAATGCAAGGGATAAAGAAAAATCATTAATGATAGTGCAAGATATTCATGGGTCGCTAATGAGTTGTACAAGACAGGTTCATATTTGATCATTAGAAGGTGTGTTCGTGAAGATGAGATGCCTGAAATTCTCAAGGCATGTCATGATGAACCTTGTGGCAGACACTTTGCAGATAAGAGGACAACCTATAAGATCCTTAATTTAGGATATTATTGGCCATCTTTATTTAAAGATGCAAGGGAGTATGTCAAAAGGTGTGACAGTTGCCAAAGGGTAGGGAAACCTTCTCCTTCAGGTGAGATGCCATTACAACCTCAGGTACACATTGAACCTTTTGAAAAATGGGCCTTGGATTTTGTAGGACCTATTAGTCCTCCATCAAGACAAAATAAATACATATTAGTTTGCACTGATTATGTCACTAAGTGGGTAGAAGCTAAACCATTACTTGTTGCTAATGAATCATCTGTAGTTACTTTTCTTTTTGAGGATATTTTTACTCGTTTTGGTGTCCCAAGGGAAATTGTTACAGATCAAGGAGCTCAATTTACATCAAGGCTAGTGGAGAAAATGATGGAGAAGTACAAAATCATACATAGAACATCTACTCCTTGTCATCCACAAGCAAATGGTCAAGTGGAATCCACTAACAAAGTCATTGAAGGAATCCTAACAAAGACTGTTCATCTACATAGAAGAGATTGGGTAGATAGGCTTCCTGAAGCCTTGTGGGCCTATAGAACTACATGGAGAAACACAACAGGCCATACTCCTTATGAGCTTGTTTATGGAAAGCAAGTTTTGTTTCCTATAGAGTTCCAAATCCAAACATTCAAGATGGAAGTTCAGCTAGGACTTGATCTAACGGAGGCACAAAAGCATAGACTGGAGAAAATTAATGAATTGGATGAGATCAGACAAGATGCAGTTCAGAAAACAAGTCTAGTCCAACAGAAAAGGGCTAGATGGCATGACAAGTATATCAAAGAGAAGAAATTTAAAGAGGGTGATTGGGCTCTCTTGTTTGATTCAAAATTCAAGGATTTTCAAGGGAAATTTCAGACACATTGGCTTGGGCCATATGAAATTGTTCGAATTTTTGATAATGGGGCAGTAAAAATCAAAACTATAGATGAAGAGGAGGTCACTTTTCTTGTGAATGGTCATAGACTGAAGCTATACCACAAACCACTCTCAAGAGAAGAGTTTGTCAAGAAGTTCCAAGGAGACAATGATGTGAAGTTAATGAAGAAGAGTCTCTCTTCTTCATCAACTTGATTAAATTTTCTGAAGCATTTCTCTTTTGAAAAAAATAAAAATAAAAATAAAAATAAAAATAAAAAAAATAAATAAAGGTATAAACATGAAAACCAATCACTGATTGGCATGTTTATACAGAAAAGATAGGGTGAAAATCAGAGTCTCTCTGACACTCTAACTTTTCCCATTTTTTGTTTCTAAGCAGCTGTTATAAATCATAAGTTCAGTGCCATAGTACTTATGATTCATTTCATCTCACTCCATTCACTATCCATCCATACTTCATCTCATCCATCATTCACATTTCACTCCATTCCATTTCATTCATTTCACTCCATTCCATTCCATTCATTTCACTCCATCTTCCATTCTCATGACAAAACATAGAATTTGATATCTTGCTGCAAGTGAATAAAAATATGCTATGAATTGCAGTACAGCCCTTATGTTCCTTCATTCCATGAACTGAATCCATTCTTATTCCATTATCCACTTCATAATCCATCATCCATTTTCATCCATTTTCATAAACATTTCACCCATTTTCCAGAAACATTTCATTTTCATGATTAAAGTATTCTACAGGAACATTCTGCAGCTGATCACCTTTTCTGCAGCCCGACAGTCTTTTTGGCAGCTATAAACCCTGAAGGCATCAACCAGCAGACATCAGAATTACAACAAAGTGATCCAGTGAATTCATGAATCAAAAATATCAAGAAAATTGTGAAAGATTCCTCCAAAGATGAGCAGAGAAGACAAAGGCTACACAACATCAAATAAAGGGCAGAGGTAATAAATTTAAATTACGATGGCAATTCATGAAAATTTAGCATAGTTTAGTTGTGAAATTATTCAAAAAGTTGTTTTAATTATTTTATTGATCAAACACCAAACAAAACCCTCTACAGACTTTGTATTAAATCTTCCAATTCAAATTTTCTATCCAATAGCATTTGAGCGGTGGAGCGGCCAAATCATTTGAAATTCCCACGACTCTTAACCAAGTTCTTTAATGATGAAGATTTTTCCTACCGTCGTAAATCCTCCGCCGTCTCCTCAAATCATTAATGCAATCCTCCACCTCACTTCACCACTCTATGCCGTGACCATTTGCCATAACGTCATTCCGTAGCCAGTATTCCATTCCGAAGGCAGAAGCATTATTATCATCAGGGGCAGAACAAAAGAGGTACATTGGAAGCATAACGGTGTGAGAACTCAATGAACAGAGAGCATATCACTGAGAACAAAGTTTGGAGCATTTTCACTGTCAACACAGAATTGTGGCCGTGTAGAGTTTAAAGCCTGTTGCTACCAGAAGACAGAGGTGCTAAAATTGAAGACTTTGCTACCAAAGACAGAGGTGTGGTAGTAATTGAAGTTTGAAGTCTGCTATTACAAAAGACAGAGGTGTGATAGTGACTGGTTTTGAAGTTGTTGTTACCCGAGACAGAGAGGCTGTAGTGTTGAATTTGAAGCATACCATTTGCTATCAGAGACAGAGGTTGAGTTTGAAGTCTGGTGTTACTAGAAACAGAAGCGTTTTTCAGTGATTGAGTTTGAAGTTTTCTGTTACCAAAGACGGAGGTATTGCACAAAAAGAAATTTGAAATCATCTACCACTGTCTATCAGAGACACATTAGCTCAAAAATTGAAATTGCTTCCATATCATTCCAAAGTTCAACAGAAGTACATCAGTCCGAGGATTCGAAGGCATTTTTCAAACAGAGGCATACAAACCAGAGATTTTTAAGACTGTAGCTATTTCAAAGGTATGTTCTTCCAAAATTGAATCCATTTTTATTTAGAGCTTGAAGCCATTTTAATCCGAAAGTAAAAGCCATTGTTTTGTGGATAGAGAAGAGTGTTAATTGATAGTGAAAAATCATGGGTTTCATCGTAAGGATTGAGCCTATAGGATCAAAATATTTAGAAGGTTATCCGCAATGCAAGGAGATGCTACAACAAATAGGATGGCTCCAATTCTTGGAAAAGTTTAATGGTTGCCATAAGGAAGTCACCAAAACATTTGCTAGATCATTCCAAGGCACTGAGGTTGAAATAGGAGATGTTAAGTTTACTGTTAATGAAGTTTTTATAGCAGAGGCTACAGGATTATCCAGAGCTAGGGAAAGATGGTTTAAAAATAGGGAATTCCATAATGACTCATGGAAACAAATCTTAAAATCACCAAACATGGATGTTAGTGTGTTCAAGAAGGGAATTCCCAGTACAGCATTGAAGATCAAATGGAGAAATATACTACTTCTTTTACAAAAATTTGTTACATGTGAGGGTAGATATGGGACATTTTATGTCTACCATATGAGACTAATGTTGCATTTTCTAGGAGAAGATTTGAATCTACCATATTTCCTGTATCAAAGTCTGAAGAAAATGGCTTCCTGTGTTTAGAGAAGAGTTCAGTTTTTGGAAACAACCCTGTATCATCATGGGTTAGTCAAAATTTTAATTGAGCATCATCTATCTAAATCAAATGATACATGGGATGATTTCTTAATAAGAAATCATTTTGAGGAAGCAAAAGAACTATCACCTGAACCACATGCCACAAAGAGAAGTAGGAGATGGAGGACTCCAAAAGGTAAAATTGACCAACCGGTTCAAGAAAGCAGTGAAGAAGTCATTTTGGAGAAGTTGACTAGAATCAAGAGTCAACTCAAGGCAGAGAAGGTAATCAAGGAATCTGTTATAGAAAAAGGGGAGGGTTCCTCTCAACTTAGGAGAAGCCACAGATTAAAAGGACAACTGAAGAAAACATCAATCAAACAAACAGGGGTAATCAATATTGAAGATGAAGAAACATCTATGGAAGAGTATGATGATGAAGATTTTTATGAAGGCACCCCTGAGATTGATCCTGCTCAACAGGAAATCTATGATTATGTGGAAACTTTAGAAAGAACAGCTTCAGAAAGAGAAGAGAGAACCCCCAGTCCTCCACTAACTGAAATTGATATATTGAGGAGGGATAGGTATGAGTTGGAAGTGTTGAATGGACACATCAGAAATGAGAATGAAATTCTCAAAGATCAAATCAAGCTCAAGACTGACATGAACTCAACCTTATCCCTGCATATAGACAAAGTGGAGAGAACCAATGAGAAGATGAAGACAAGGAACAGGAAGTTGATCAGAGCACTCACAAACCTCAGGTTCAAACTTGTGATCAGGAAACCCAGAAGGCCTTTAGAATGCAGACAAAGGAAAAGAAGGGGATTAGATGTCCTTGCAGAAGCCTCAGAATTCATAGGATAATTTGCATGAGGACATGCAAAGAGACAGCAGTGGGGGTATGTTGAGCCTCAAATTTGTGCTTTCCTTCACCTCATTTTACCTCATTTTCCCTTGTCCATTTCTATTTTAAACCCAATTGATCGATAAAAATAGTTAAAATTACTTCTAGAATGGTTTACATGACTGACTTGTTGAATTTTGTGATTGTTGCCATTGTTAAGCATTTTGACCGGAACTAGCTGCAGAATGCAGGCATTCTGTAGCTAACCGGCGATTCTGCAGCTACCTTTATGTTTGAGCATGTTCCGGGTGGCCTCTTGAGGAAAAACGCATATGGGCATGATCCACGTCGTGCCTACATGGTGTGTTGCTCGTCATGGAAGAGGAAATGAATTCTGGGTACGGTGATGCACGTGGGAACACATTTGTGAAGGAAGACTCCTACTAGGACTGTTACAGTCCAGGTGTCTTTTCTCTTTTACGCAGCCACCTCAAAGACTCCTAAGATGATTTGGATTAGGAAGACATCATTCCTAAATTATTGTAATTATTGTTACTTGCATTTATTTTATAAACTCTTGAGTAGGCCGAGAGCTTAGTTAGAAATTTTGTGTAGATTTGCTGCTAGATTTTGGTGTAAACTCTGTGTTACGTCTTTTAAGACACAGAGCATTATGTTCAAACTATTGCATCGTTAATGGAGCAGACAAAATTATCTTGAAGGCGTGATTTAATTGTGAAGTCGAATGTCGTCAAGTGGTAGAGGGCCCCTGCCCCTTGAACGGATTTCCTTAGCGTAAACTAGATAAGTTTTTCCTAGATGTCTTCACGTTCTGCATATTGAATTAGTAGTTGTTGTGTTTTATATACTGTGGTCGTACTCATTCCAGTTCTTCCATAAGAAGACATTCTTCCAATAGACCAAAATGATGAATGATTGATGACTATGGTATTGTAGGATATCAGTTAGATTTGTATTTGTTTTAACTAGCTACTGTAGCCATAATTCGTTCCAGTTCTTCCACAAGAAGACACTTTGCCAATAAATTAAAACGATGAATGTTTAATGACTATGGTACTGTAGGATAGGAGTTGTATTTGTTTAAACTAGCTACTGTAGTCATAATTCGTTCCAGTTCTTCCACAAGAAGACACTTTGCCAATAAATTAAAACAATGAATGTTTAATGACTATGGTACTGTAGGATAGGAGTTGTATTTGTTTTTAACTAGAGACTGTAGTTATATTCATCCTAGTTCTTTCACAAGAAAACATTCTTCCAACAGATCATAACAATGAATGATGAATAGCTATAGTGTCATAGGAATTAGTTGTAGTTTTTAGTCTTCACTATCATAGTTGCACTTGTCCTAACCACTCTTCCACAAGAAGAAATTCTTCCAAGACATCCTTAAGAAGTTCAAGATATAACTGTGATGTGACAACTTAGTTTCATTTGCTTTCAGTTCATTTTCTTTCAATTGCATACAAGTCCACAGTCAAAATTGTTCTACCTCTTCCACAAGAAGGAACTCTTCCAAAATATCCCTCATGATGAACAAACCGATTGTGTAACTTCATAGAATAGTGCATGTTAATTAGAATGCTCTGGAGTTTCATTTTGCATTTAATTCAAGTCCAGCTACTTCGTTTCAAAGTTTGATGATGGCTTATGGTTTAACATTGTTCTAGTTTAGAAGCATCTTAAGCTCATGTTTAAATCAATTCATTGCACTCATATCTCATAGTCACACTGTCACCCTTTGCACAGTAGATCATTTTAGTTGATAGGATTCCTAAGACAGCCTTCATTATTTACAAATATCTTTTTTGTTCTGAAAACCATCAGTGATCCATAACTTTAGGAACAGAAGATAACATCATTACAAGGTCTGAAATATCTCTGCAAATTCCTCACTACAAACAGAGCTCTTCCTCAACAGAACTACCCTGAAAAGAAACCAATAACTCTTGGAGAATAGACTTTGACCTTTAATTGAAATTGCAGAATAGAACTAGGAATTAGTCATGGAATAAATGAGTTTAGAATAGAATGTTGCATCATGATTAGTGTCTAATTGTCTAGTTAGAAAACTTGCATATTTAAGTGATCATTTCTCAAAGTCTAGTTTGTGTCATTTGTTTAAGAAGTCATCATTAAGCTCTTGTTTCTATTCATTCATAGTTTAGATGTTGCTTCAGTATTTTTGATTACATTTGCCATTCCATACATTAGGCTCAACTGTGTTCTTGACCACCAATTTCTTTTCATTAGCTTTCTAGACATTTCCATTGTAAACACAAAACTTCAAAAGACCAAAAACATCATAAATTAACATAAAATACCAAAAAATCACAAAACACTACACACAACGCACTAGGAAACAAGCACCTAGGTACATATGGTACATTTCACTTCAGCAGTTTACAAATCCTGGTTGACAATTAAATGAACTCAGTTTAGGAGACTAGGTTGAGGCACAACATTTTGGCGCCGTTGCCGGGGAAGTGAAAACTAGGTAACCTTTGTTTCTTAGCATCAAAAAACAATTTTATGCGTAGGGAGAGAGATTCAAGAGGAATATTTATAAGCAGCAGAGGCAGAAGTTTGACATCTATAACACCACTTGTTTCATCTAGATCCAGAACTAGTACACCTTCAACTCAAACCCATCTTCCATCCTTTACTGATCCTGGACTTCTAGAAGATCTAAGGTCACCTATTCCATTAGAGAAACCTTCCACTTCATCCATTGAACCTGCCATAGAAGAGGATCCAAAAATTTTTGTTGAGGATACAAACCTTTCTACTTCCACAGGAGAGTCAACCATGGCAGAAGAAGGAGGAGGAGGAGTTGCTAATGGAGAAAACACATTATTTGGAGGAGGTAGAGGTAGAGGTAGAGGAGAAGGAGGAAGAGGAGGTAGAGGTGCAGATGGAGGAAGAGGTAGAATAGGAAGCTCTTTTGGGTTCCCTATACTTGATGGAGAAACCAATACAACCATGAAAAACATTTCACCTTCTGTCCTTCCGAACTTCTATGGAATTAAAACTGAGGATCCTGAAACTTTCTTATTCGAATTTGAAGTACTGTGTAGGACTTATGACTACCTTCAAGATGCCCAAAAATTGAAATTATTTCCTTCAACTCTGAAAGGAGCAGCATTGAAGTGGTTTATGAGCTTAAGCATTAGTTCCATTAGGACATGGGAAGACATGAAACAAGCATTTCTAGAGAGATACTTGGATTATTGTATGCCGGTTAATCATAAGGAAGAAGTGTTCAAGATGTTACAAAAGGAAGATGAAAACTTAGAAGATTTGTTGGAAAGATTTAAATACAACATAAAAAGGGCACAAATGGAAAACCTAGATCAAGACACTTTAAAAGCTCTTTTGTTGAAAGCCATTAGGGATGAATGGTTGGATATCCTTAACATGATGGGAAAAGGGGATATATCACAACTCACATTACCTGAAATATCTGAGTTATGTATCAACCTCTCCAGAGGGAAATCCAAAACTGTCAAAGGTCCAAGAGATCCTGCTCTTGCAAGAGCAAGTAAATCTGCTTCTGGGACAGTAAGTAGATCAGAAATAGGACACATGCTTGATGATTTTAAATCTGACATCTTGGGGAGTCTTAGTGAACAAATAGACACCCTCAAGATACAAAACAAGCAAAAGGCTGAATCTGATGCCTTGGCAATCTTTTGTCCCAAATGTAGGAAGACACATGCCTTGAGAGAGTGCCCTTTGGATGTAAAAGTTGTAGAAACCTGTGTTATTTGTTCTGAGAAACATGAGACCAAGAATTGTCCTTCTCTTCCTGGTCTAGAACATTTTGAAGAAAGAAAATCTCGATTCCACGAATCTCTTAGTATCTAGAAGACCTTAGCGGGGACCTCAGACACAGGATTTCATGATCAAATGTATAATCAACCTCCACCTTGGAATTCTTGGCAGGCAACCCCTTGGCCCCAATTTCAAATCAATCTCAAGCTTAGGCACAAGGATCACAAGGTCCTATGGAAGATACTCTCCACCATATTATCGGTATCCTGCATCCTATCCACCATACCCCTAAAATTTTCCTCAAAATCTTTATAAAATTTTCAACAAAATTCCCAACAACATCATCGAACCAAGCTCATCAAAATCAACCACTTCCATTACCATTCCATCAAAAATCCAATCAATTGCCAGCTCAGCCCATACCAAACCCCAATAATAAGAACCCTCAGAATACATACATGATAGAAGGTCAACAATTTCCAACTTATTTAATTACTCCTCTAGACCTTAGTGATGTTCAACTTAGGTCTGGAAGGATACTTGAGAAGAGGAAACCTTCTGTGATCATACAAGAACAAGATAATTATGAGGAAGACTCCCTACGGGTTAATAAAAGTCTTGAGGAAGAAACATCCTTTCAAGGCCAAAACATTGAAAAACTGAAACAAAAAGATCCAATAAGCCCAACTCCGGTATTAGAGCAACCATCCACATCTACTTCTATACCTCCCTTTCCGGAAAGATTACAAATTGACAAAGGTGTAGAAAAACAAATAATGGTGCCTAATTAGGATTTCTTGGATGAATTGAGAAATGTTTGCATTAAAATTCCATTATTGCAAGCCATCAAGGAAATCCCAATTTTAGCCAAAACAATAAAGGAGTTGAGTATGAAGACAACTAAGAAAAGAATAAGAGAAACCAAGAAAATTCAACTGGTAGGACAAATAGCAGACATTATGATGGGTAAGATTACTATTCCAAAGTACCTTGACCCAGGAAATCCAGTTGTCAAAATTCACATCAATGGAATTGAAATTTAAAACACACTCATTGACTTAGGAGCAGCAATAAATATCATGAGTAGACAAATCATGGACAAACTGAAACTTCCTAATCTTCTCTTTACACCCACACTATTACAACTAGCAGATAGATCTGTGATCAGACCAGATGGGGTAATAGAAGATATTCCAGTGTCCCTAGATTCTTGGGAGTACCCTGTGGATTTCATGATCCTGACACCCAAGAATAATCTAGGAGGCCATCTTGTTATACTAGGAAGACCTAACCCCAATAATAAGAACCCTCCGAATACATACATGATAGAAGGACAACAATTTCCAACTTATTTAATTACTCCTCTAGACCTTAGTGATGTTCAACTTAGGTCTGGAAGGATACTTGAAAAGAGGAAACCTTCTATGATCATACAAGAACAAGATAATTCTGAGGAAGACTCCCTACGGGTGAATAAAAGTCTTGAGGAAGACACATCCTTTCAAGACCCACACATTGAAAAACTAAAACAAAAATATCCAATAAATCCAACTCCTGTATTAGAGCAACCATCCACATCTACTTATATACCTCCCTTTCCGGAAAGATTACAAATTGATAGAGGTGTAGAAAAACAAATCATGGTGCCTAATTATGATTTCTTAGATGAATTGAGAAATGTTTGCATTAAAATTCTATTATTGCAAGCCATCAAAGAAATCCCAATTTTAGCCAAAACAATAAAGGAGTTGAGTATGAAGACAACAAGAAAAAGAATAAGAGAAACCAAGAAAATTCAACTGGTAGGACAAATAGCAGACATTATGATGGGCAAGATTGCTATTCCAAAGTATCTTGACCCAGGAAATCTAGTTTTCAAAATTCAAATCAACGGAATTGAAATTCAAAACACACTCATTGATTTAGGAGTAGCAATAAACATCATGAGTAGACAGATCATGGACAAACTGAAACTTCCTAATCTTCTCTTTACACCCACACTATTACAATTAGCAGATAGATCGGTGATCAAACCAGATGGGGTAATAGAAGACATTCCAGTGTCCCTAGATTCTTGGGAATACCCTGTGGATTTCATGATCCTAACTCCCAAGAATAATCTAGGAGGCCATCTTGTTATATTAGGAAGACCTTGGTTGGCTACAGCTGATGCTTTTATTAGTTGTAGGTCCGGTGATATGTATATTTCTGATGGTAGTTCAACAAAGAAATTCACTTTATATCCTCCAGCTAGGACAATTACAGATCTAGATGACACTCGATGGATAGAGGATGAAGAATATTTACAACCACTCTTCACAATTTCAGAAATTAGTGAAGATAATCAAATTCTGAATACTCTAGAAAACTTTGAATCTTCTCCAGAACATAAACATGAATCATTTCAGGAGGGATCCAATATTGAATTTTTGTCATCTAGGTAGATGTCTCTTCATTCTATGGACAAATTTGGCAGCTCTACAAGTGAAATTTTTCCAGGCAAAACTTTGAATATAAATAAAAACCTAGAAAAATCTCAACAAGAAGAGTTAGTCAAAGTATTACAGAGACATTCTTCTGCATATGCATGGGAATAAACTGACATGAAAGGGATAAGTCCCAAGACTTGTACTCATCATATCTATATAGAGGCAAATTTCAAACCAATCAGAGAGCCTCAAAGACGGATGAATCCAAATCTTAGGGAAATTGTCAAGGAAGAATTGCAAAAATTGTTAAATGTTAATTTCATCTATCCTATTTCAGATAGTCAGTGGGTTTCTCCTTTGGTGATTGTGCCTAAGAAAAATGGAAAATGGAGGGTGTGTGTTGACTACCGAGAACTGGATAAAGCTACTCTTAAAGACAATTTTCCCTTACCTTTCATAGATCAAGTATTAGACACATTAGCTGGCAAAAAGTACTTTTCATTCCTAGATGGGTTTAGTGGTTACAATCAAATCCAAGTAGCACTTGAAGACCAAGATAAAACCACATTTACTTGTCCTTGGGGTACCTATGCCTACCGAGTATTGCCATTTGGATTATGCAATGCACCTGCAACATTCCAAAGGGCAGTATTAGGAATTTTTTTGGATCTAATACATGACTGTGTAGAGGTCGACATGGATGATTTCACAGTTTATGGGAATACATTTGAAGAGGCTTTAGAGAACTTGGAAAAAGTCTTAAAAAGATGTCAAGAAGCAAACCTTTCACTTAGTCATGAAAAATGTTTTATGATGTTTACTGAAGGTATTGTTTTAGGGCACCACATTTCAGGGGATGGGATTAGAGTTGATGAGGAAAAAGTTGAAGTCATTTCTAGCCTATCCATTCCAAGTTGTCAAAGAGATGTTAGAAGTTTTCTAGGATTTACAGGGTATTATCGGAGATTTATAGAAAACTTCACCAAAATAGCATCTCCACTCTTCAAATTACTCACCAAAGATTGTGAATTCAAGTGGACTTCGATTGCAGTTAGCTTTTTGAAACACTGAAAACCAAAATTTAAAATACATATTGGGGACCTAAGCTGAAGTGCCTTTTCATATCTCGACGGATGCTTCGTCTGACTCAGGAAGCGATGTATTGGGACGAGAAGATTTGATTCCCCATGCCATCTATTATACCAGTAAAAATTTGACTCCTGCAGAGTTAAACTATACTGTAACTGAAAAAGAGTTTTTAGCTGTTGTTCATGCCATAAACAAGTTTAGACACTATATAACAGGCTATGAAACTTTTGTTCACACTGATCATTCTGCCATTAGATACTTAATGAATAAATCAATCACTAATGGTAGAGTTATAAGATGGATGTTACTATTGCAAGAATTCAACATTACTATTCTAGATAGGCATGGAAAACAAAACACGGTGGCTGATTTCCTGTCTAGAATCCAAAATATCAAAGATGACACTCCGGTTGAAGATCAATTTCCTGATGAATATCTTTTTGCAATCTCTACTCAAACTCCATGGTTTGCTGATATTGCCAATTATTTAGTTTCGGGAAAATTTCCTTCAATTATGAATGCAAGGGATAAAAGAAAAATCATTAATGATAGTGCAAGATATTCATGGGTCGCTAATGAGTTGTACAAGACAGGTCCAGATTTGATCATTAGAAGGTGTGTTCGTGAAGATGAGATGCCCGAAATTCTCAAGGCATGTCATGATGAACCTTGTGGCGGACACTTTGCAGATAAGAGGACAGCCTATAAGATCCTTAATTTAGGATATTATTGGCCATCTTTGTTTAAAGATGCAAGGGAGTATGTCAAAAGGTCTGACAGTTGCCAAAGGGTAGGGAAACCTTCTCCTTCAGGTGAGATGCCATTACAACCTCAGGTACACATTGAACCTTTTGAAAAATGGGCTTTGGATTTTGTAGGACCTATTAGTCCTCCATCAAGACAAAAGAAATATATATTATTTTGCATTGATTATGTTACTAAATGGGTAGAAGCTAAACCATTACTTGTTGCTAATGAATCATCTGTAGTTACTTTTCTTTTTGAGGATATTTTTACTCGTTTTGGTGTCCCAAGGGAAATTTTTATAGATCAAGGAGCTCAATTTACATCAAGGCTAGTGGAGAAAATGATGGAGAAGTATAAAATCAGACATAGAACATCTACTCCTTATCATCCACAAGAAAATGGTCAAGTGGAATCCACTAATAAGGTCATTGAAGGAATCCTAACAAAGACTGTTCATCTACATAGAAGAGATTGGGTAGATAGGCTTCATGAAGCCTTGTGGGCCTATAGAACTACATGGAGAAACACAACAGGCCATACTCCTTATGAGCTTGTTTATGGAAAGCAAGTTTTGTTTCCCATAGAATTCCAAATTCAAACCTTCAAGATGGCAGTTCAGCTAGGACTTGATCTAACGGAGGCACAAAAGCATAGACTGGAGAAAATTAATGAATTGGATGAGATCAGACAAGATGCAGTTCAGAAAACAAGTCTAGTCCAACAGCAAAGAGCTAGATGGCATGACAAGTACATCAAGGAGAAAAAATTCAAAGAGGGTGACTGGGCTCTCTTGTTTGATTCAAAATTCAAGGATTTTCAAGGGAAATTTCAGACACATTGGCTTGGGCCATATGAAATTGTTGAAATTTTTGATAATGGGGTAGTCAAAATCAGAACTATAGATGAAGAAAAGGTCACTTTTCTTGTGAATGGTCATAGATTGAAGCTATACCACAAACCACTCTCAAGAGAATAATTTGTCAAGAAGTTCCAAGAAAGCAATGATGTGAAGTTAATGAAGAAGAATCTCTCTTCTTCATCAACTTGATTAAATTTTCTGAAGCATTTTTTTTTTTTTTTTAAATAAAAAAAAAAGAATAAAATAAAATAAAGGTATAAACATGAAAACCAATCATTGATTGGCATGTTTATACAGAAAAGATAGGGTGAAAATCAGAGTCTCTCTGACACTCTAACTTTTCCCATTTTTTTTGTTTTTACAAGCAGCTGTTATAAAATCATAAGTTCATATCCATAGTGCTTATGATTCATCTCATTTTATTTCACTCCATTCATTTATCCACACATACTCCATTTCATTCATTCATTCATGTCATACTCCATTCCACACTTCATTCATCTCATTCCATCCTCCATCCATCTCATTTTCATGACAAAATTCAAAATTTGATGTCTTGTTGTAAGTGAATAAAACATGTCATGAATTGCAGTACAGTTCTCATGTTCTTGCACTCCATTTCATAAACTGAATCCATTCCATTTCATCATCCACTTCATACATATCATAATCCATCATCCATCCTCATTCATACCATACAATATTTCACCCATATTCCAAAAACACTCCATTTTTATGATCAAAATGCTCTACAGGAACATTCTGCAGCTCAGTAGACATTCTGTAGCTGATCAGCCTTTCTGCAGCCAGACAGTCTTTCCGCAGCTACAAACCCTAAAAGCATCAATCAACAGACATTAGAATTGCAACAAAGTGACCCAGTGTATCCATAAATCAAAAGCATCAAAGAAGGATAATGAAGACTCCTCCAAAGGTGAACAAGAAGACAAAGATTACAAAAATCAAATGAAAAGGCAGAGGTAACAAGTTTAAATTATAATGGCATTTCATTAAAATTTAGCATAGTTTTAGTTATGGATTGTTCGAAAAGGTTGTTTTAATTGTTTTTATTGATCAAGACCAATAAACCCTCCACAAACTTTGGATTAAAATCTTCCATTTCAAATTTCATATCCGACATCATTTAAGCGGTTAAAATGATCGAGGTATTTGAATTCTTCACGTCTCTTAACCAAATCATTCAATAATGATTCCCTCTGCCGTCGTAAAAATCTCCACCATATCTTCAATCATTAATTCATTCCCTCCACCTCACTCCACTACTTCATTCCGTGACCACTGCCATTACTTCATTCTGTAGCCGGCATTTCATTCCGTAGATAGAGATATTCTTATCACCGAGAGCAGAGCCAAAGGATATCAGTTTGAATAGCATTGAGCATTGTAAACTTAGAGTAGAGAAAAAGGGTAAATTTGGAAGCATAGCGGCGTGAGAATTTGAAGCCATTTGAGTCCAGTGAAGCCGGAACAAAATATCCTTTGTGGACGATTTGATCATTTCATTATAAACACGGGGGGGGTATGGCAAGTGTGGAGTTTGAAGTCTTTTGCTACTAGAGACAGAGGTATTGCAGTGTTGAAATTGAAACCATTTGCTACCAAGAGCCAAAGGTATTGAAGTAAAGAAGTCGAAGCTAGTGTCACTGTCAAACAGAGACGTATCAATCCAAAGTTCAATTGTCAACAGAGGCATATCAGCCAAAGGTTTTGAAGATGTTGCCACTATAAATCAGAGGTATGTCATTCCAAAATTGAAGCCATTTTCATTCAGAACTTGAAGCCATTTCAATCCGAAAGAGAAAGTCATTGTTTTTGTGGGTAAAAGAGTGTTAATTTGAAAATTGAAGACGCAATCATGGGTTTCATTGTAAGGAATGAACCAGTGGGTTCAAAATATTTAGAAGGCTACCCTCAATGCAAATAAATTTTACAACAAATAGGATGGCTTCAATTTTTGGAAAAATTTGGCTTCCACAAGGAAGTCACTAAAACATTTGCAAGATCATTTCAAGGAACCGAAGTTGAAGTGGGGGATGTAAAGTTTACTGTCACTGAAGTTTTTATTGCAGAGGCTACAGGGTTGCTCAGAATTGGAGAGAGATGGTTTAAAAATAGAGAATTCCGCAATGACTCCTGGAAACAAATTTTAAAATCACCAGGTATGGATATCGGTGTATTTAAGAAAAGGTGGAGTTAAATTGAAAAACAAATGGAGAAACATACTACTTCTTTTGTGAAAAATTTGTTACATGTGAGGGTAGATATGGAGCATTTTATGTCTACCACATTAGGTAATGATGCATTTTACGAGGGAAGACTTAAGCTTACCATATTTCTTCAAAGTACGAAGAAGATGGCTTCTGTGTCCAAAAAGAAAGGTTCAATTTTTAAGAACTTGACCCTATATCATCATGGTTTGGTCAAAATTTTATTGAACATCATCTAGCTAAAACGAATGATACATGGGACGATTTCTTAATAAGAAATCATTTTGAAGAAGCAAAAGAACCATCACCTGAACCACAGCCTACAAAGAGAAGTAGGAAATGGAGGACCTCAAAAGTTGAAATTGACAAACCAGTCTAAGAGAGCAGTGAGGAAATCATTTTAGAGAAGTTGACCCAAATCAAGAGTCAACTTAAGGAGGCAAAGGTAATCAAGAAATCTGCCATGGAGAAAGGAGAAGGATCTTCTTAGCCTAGGAGAAGCCACAGATTAAAAGGAAAACTAAAGAAAACTCAAATCAAACAAATAGGAGTGATTGATATAGAAGATGAGGAAACATCCATGGAAGAAGATGTTGAAGAGGAATTTTACGAAGGAACCCCTGAAATTGACCCTACTCAACAGGAAATTTATGACTATTGGGAAACTTTGGAGAGGAGAGCTTCGGAAAGCAGAGAGAGAACCCCCAGTCCTCCACTATCTGAAATCGATATATTAAGAAGGGATAGGTATGAGTTAGAATTACTGAATAGACACATCAAAAATGAGAATGAAATTCTCAAGGATCAAGTCAAGCTCAAAACTGAAATGAACTCAACCTTATCCCTGCATATAGACAAAGTGGAGAGGACCAATGAGAAGTTGAATACAAGGAACAAAAAGCTAATCAGGGCACTCACCAACCTAAGGTTCAAACTTGTTATCAGAAAACCCAGAAGATATTTAGCTTCCAGACAAAGGAGAAGGAGAGGATTAGATGTTCTTGCAGAAGCCTCTGAGTTCATAGGATAATTTGCATGAGGACATGAAAGGAGACAACAGTGGGGGTATGTTGAGCCTCAAAATTGTGCTTTCTTTCATCTTACTTTACCTCATTTTCCCTTGTCCATTGCTATCCTAGACCCAATTGATCAATGAATTTAGTTGAAATTACTTTTAGAATAATTAACATGATTGACTTGCTAAATTTTGTGATTTTTGTCATTGTAATGCATTTTGACCGGAACTAGCTGCAGAATGCAGACATTCCGTAGCTAACCAGTGATTCTGCAGCTGTCTTCACGTTTGGGTATGTTCCAGGTGGCCTCTCAAGGAAATCCGCATATGGGCATAATCCACGTCATGACTACATGGTTCGTTGCTCATCATGGAGGAAGAAACGAATTCTGGGTACGGTTTTTGAATGTGGGAACATATTTAGGAAAGCAGACTTCTATTAGGACTGTCTCAGTCCAGATGTCTTTTTCCTCTTCACGTAGCCACTTCAAGAGTCCTAACGTGATTCCGATAAGGAAAGACATCGTTCCTGAATTGTTGCAAGTATTGTTATGTGCATTTGCTTTATAAACACTCGGGAGACCGAGAACTATGTTACAGATTTTATGTTAGATTTGATGCTAGATTTTGTTTAGACTCTGTGCTACATTTCTGAAGACGCAGAGTGTTATGTTCAAACTATTTCATCTTTAATGGAGCAGACCGTGTCGTTTTGAAAGCGTGATTTAATTTAGAGTTGAATGCCGTCAGGTGGTAGAGGGCCCCTGCCTCTTGCACGGATTTATTTTGCGTAAATTAGATAAGTTTTCTAGCTGCCCTTACGTTTTTCATTTGAGTTAATAGTTGTTTTAATTAGCTACTGTAGTCGTACTCACTCTAACTCTTCCACAATAAGACACTCTTCCAAAAGACTATAATGATGAATGGGAAAATGACTATAGTATTGTAGGATTAGAAGTTGAATTCATAGTTGTTTTTAATTAGCTACTGTAGTTATAATCATTCTAACTCTTCCACAAGAAGACACTCTTCCAAAAGATTATAATGATGAATGATGAATAGCTATAGTACTATAGGAATTAGTTGTAGTTTTGTTGTTCACTATCACGGTTACACTTGTTCTCATACTTTTCCACAAGGAAAGAAACTCTTCAAAGAAATTCTTAAGAAGTTCGAACATGACCGTGATAATGAATGATTTAGTTGTGTGTTTGTACTAAGTATCATCTCTGTTCTTGCTCTTAAACGCTTGCCCAAAACATCATAATGACGAGTAGGATATGGATATGATATCTTAGTTTTCATTTCTTTCAGTCCTTTATATTTGCATTTGCACTCAATTACACAGTCAGAATTGTTCTAGCTCTTCCAAAAGAAGGAATTCTTCCAAAATATCAATAATGATGGACAAATAGACTGTATAATTTCATAGAATAATGCATGGTAGCTTAGTTAGAATGCTCCAGAGTTTAATTGCACTTAACTCATGTTCAGTTACTTTGTTTCAAGTTTGATGATGACTTATAGTTCAGCATTGTTTTAGATTAGTGGCATCTTAATTTCATTCTTAGATTAACCCATTGCACTTGCACTTCATATTCAAATTGTCATCCATTGCACAATATATTACTTCAGTTGTTAGGATTAACAAGATAGCCTTCATAATTCACAAACCTCTTCTTGTTCTAAAATCCATAATTGATCTATAACCATATGAACAGAAGACAACATCATTTTAGGCCTGAAGTACCTCTGCAATTTCCTCATCATTTTATAAACAGAGCTCTTCCTCAAAAGACTACTTTGGAAAGAAATCAATAACTCTTGAGTAAAGGTTTTGTGACATTCAATTAAATTGCAGAATAGAGATAGGAACTAGTTCTAGAATAGAAGATCTTATGATGATAACAATGTTTTTTTTCCTCTAAATATGTTTCAAATCTCTAATCAAGGACAAAATATTGCACCATTGTAAGTTAGTTGTTTCACTGTTTAGTTAGAGGATTTGCATACTTAGTGATCATTTCTCAAGTTTAGTTTGTGTTTTGAATCATTTGCTTAAAAGTCATTATCAAGCTTTGCTTTTATTTAGTCATAGTTTAGATTTAATTTTGCTTCAGTGTTTCCAAATTGCATTTGCCATTTGTCATTCCATCAATTAGGTTTAACTCTGTTTTTAATCACCAACTTCTTTCCACTAGCTTTCTAGGCATTTTTCCTGCAAACATAAAACTACCAAAAGACCAAAAACATCATAAATCATCACAAAAGACCAAAAACATCACAAAACACTACACACAATGCATTAAGAAACAAGCACCTAGGTACATACAGTACACTTCACTTCAGCAGTTTACAAATCCTGGTTGACAATTAAATGAGCTCAGTTTAGGAGACTAGATTGAGACCAAACACTATTCTCTTATCTCAACCTATTTCTTTCTCAATTATGTTTGCTTCTACACTCACAACTACTTTCTACATGTCTTCTAGAGTTAATTAATCTCTCTCCCTTAGTTGATAGGCCATTTCAGCATCAAAACCTTCAGGATATCTTACTAAGGCCATGCCTTGGGGAGGTTTCATGTGAGGTGGAAGAGCATTGTAGATACTATTAAACCTGGTGGAGTAATCATGAACACTCTCCCCTTGATTTCTTTTAAGACTGCTATACTCTGCTAAGATTTGGAGAGGATTCTTTTTTATTTCCCATTTGTTTATGAATGTTTGATGCAAGTCAGGGAGATCATTGATGCTGTTAGGAGTTAGGCTTTTAAACCATTTTTTTGCTTCTCCCCCTAAACTTTGGGTAAAGATTCTCATCTGTATGGTCTCATCTTCTATCTCCATGTAATCAAATGCATCATTCATTTTTTCTATATGCTGTTGGGCAGTAGTAGGTTCATTTGCAGTGAAAAGAGGAATTTTAGATTGATAGTCATTTGGTAAGGGAACCAGAGGTTGTGGTAATAGTAATGGGGCATACCATGTTGCCATGGATGGAAAGAAAGGTGGATTTACAAGAGGGAAAGTGGGTTGAATTGGAGTGTTTTTAATAGTGGCAGTATGGATTGGAGTGGAAGAAACACTTGGGCCAGCAAACTGGTTTTGAGCAGATTTGTTATGAAAAAGGCTAATGTGATGAAGAAGCTAGGAATCAGTAGGAGTGGAAGGTGAGGCATCTCTACTAAAGCTCTGTTGCAATTCTGCAATGTCAAGATCACTTTGGTTTAAATCACCTTGAGATCTAGTTCTAAATATGTTCTTTGTGTGATGTAAGTCAAAGTGTAAATCCTCTAAGACAACAAGGTTTTCAGGGACAGATTTTGTTCTTAAGAGGCTCCCATTAGCAGTTGATTTTCTAGATTTAGAAGTCTGCCACAGAATTCTCTCTGGATTGTCAACTATTGTAGGAGGATTAGGGTCTGGATGAGATCTAGTGTTGATCCTATGTGAAGCCAGACTTATTTTTCAAAAATGAGAAAGGCTGAAGCTTTTAGGGATTGTTTTTTGAAAATGTTTCCTCTCACAATGGCTATTCTAGTATGGGACTAGACTTATGAACTTCCTCGAGGCTAGATAACAAAATATTAAGGAAATCTGGAGAGTTAGATGGGTAATAGGCCTACTGGGGCTAGTGGAGTCTCCAGGTGGAAACTTTTTAGCTTTTATGAAGGTAAAATATTGAATGGTTCCACCACCATGTTTATTAGGAAGCCAATCTAAAATATTTTTGGGTTTTTCTGAGTTTCTATGGTTTTTTGAAAGACTGACGAGTCTATAAGAGCTTGCTAGGCAACTATGAACTCAGTGGTCCCACTGTGATTGCCTTTATGTTGGTGGTGATGAGGTGGCTAATAATCACTGGATATTCTTGAAGACAAGGGATTTTCTGGAGTCCTGAGGTGTACTTAGATTGTCACTAACTTAGAAGTCCCACTATGATCACCATTATGTTGGGGTCCTGTGTTTTGATAGATTAGAAAATCAAAAGACAAGGCAACATCAGAACCAATCTTTAGAGTTTCAGGATCTAGTCCTCCTATTCTCAGAGAGGGATCTCTCAAATTATTTGTTTTGAAAAGGTTTATCTTGTGTGCTTTGAGTATTGGTTTTAGACTAATTATTCAGTGCAAGTGTTTTTTTGTTTGTTTGGTTGAATGACATAGGAGAACATGAAAGGTCTAGCAAAGATAGCTAGAAAGGAGAAATGTTAGATTCACTAGGCAATGGAGTCAAGAAGGGGTTTATGAAAAACTCATCAATGGATATGGGTGTTGGCAATATGATGCAAAGTGTTGTCCTTGATGGCAACCCACTTGATGAAGATGATGGCAACCTAATTGATGAAGTTACTCCTGTTTATTAATCATGTAAATCTGATGTATTTATAGAGCAGCTCTGATGAAATAATGAAAGGAATTTCAGTATGTGCAAGAATAATGGTGAAAAAGGTATGTCACAAGGCATACACGGTTTTGTCAAGGAGAAGTCGCGTATGTACGCGGAAAAGTACGTGTCAAGTCGTGTATGCCCTATTGCGCTCTAAATCTCTAAAACAAGGGGAATTTACCATGGTATTGACCCATTGTTTTGAGCGCTTGATTATCTATTTGATCCCGTCTATAAATACGATTGGTGTGGTGTGGTTTTGACTCATGGTATTGACAAAGGCCAAATCTATTTAAGGAGAAGAAATTCATTGTGCAAGAGAGAGCAAAGGTCTGGGCTTTAATGAATACTTCACTCTGAAGTTAATCTGTATGGTTGAACTATGTTCTTAATCAATAGATCTGAATCTTTAATGCACCTGTGAATATGATGAAGGTTCAAAATCTCTAGATCTGGAAATGATGAATCTCTAAGATGATCTGAAAAGAGGTAATGAAGACCTAGCGCAAATCTGTTGAAGAAGTTGAAGAAATCTGGGTAAGCTCATAGATCTGGTCTGTTCTGCAAAGTTTATCTTTTATAGACCTATACGCATGTTCATCTCATGGAAAGCGCGTATATATGCGGATCTGTTTAAGCAAAGGCGCGTATGGGATGTTAAGGGTTTTCTGAAAAGTGCACAAATGTATACGTGGGTTCACTTCATTAAAAGCGCGTGTATACGCGGGTCTATTTAAATAAAAGCACGTATGATATCTGAACTGATGGTTTCTCAAAGCTAATTGAGTTTCTGCATATCTGAAGTCTGGGCTATCTCTGATATTCTAGTTACAGTGGTTTCACTGTTCTGTTTGAAGCATTGGGCAAAGGTTGTTTATTGATAAGTAAAGGGTTGTGTTGGAGCTGTTTGATCCAGTTTGAAAATTGATGAAACGTTGTCTGCAGTGGATCTGAGGGTTGAAGCCTTCAGTCTGAAAGTAGAAGCTTTCTGCCAGTAGAGGCTGGTGCTAATATTAGGTGGGTGCCTGCGTGCTAGTATGAGTCTACGCCAATACATGTTGTAAGAATTTTTCTTAATAATAAAGATTGAATACTGAGACGACGGCAGCGGTGGTTTTCTCCCGAATTGGGTTTCCACCTAAAATCTTGGTGTTCATGTGTGTTGCTTATATGTGATGATTATTATGTTCTTTCTGCACCTGTTTATTGTCCTCTAAAAATCTGATGAATAAGTAATGCAATGATCTAAGTCAAGTTTTAAATGCATAATTAGTTCATTGGATATACGCGAGTTCTGTAAAGGATATCCGCGTATATACGCGAGTTGGCTTCAGGAAAGTAGCGTATGGGTTTTTAAGAAAGAAATATCAAAATTTTATTGTCTGCACTAAATACTGATTCACCCCCCCCCCCTCTCAGTATTTTTCCCAACAATTGGTATCAGAGCAGGTCCTTCTGAAAAATCTTAACCGCTAGAAGGAAGATCAAGCAAGATGAGCAATCAAGAGGGAACAACATCTATCAAGCCTCCGCTCTTCAACGGAAGTAATTTAATATTTTGGAAAATAAGGATGATATCCTATCTTCAGTCTATGGGAGCAGATATATGGGCTATTGTTGAACAAGGATATCAATATCCAGCCACTGTACCAACAGATGCAACAGAAAATAAGAATTATGAGACAAATGAAAAGGTGGTCAATGCTCTATTGGGGAGTCTAACTAAATCAGAATTTGTCAAGGTCATGCAGCTGAATACAGCAAAGGAAATATGGGACAAAATCATTCTAAGTTATGAAGGTGATGCAAAGGTAAAAAGTGCAAAACTCCAAACTCTCAGAATAGAATATGAAAATTTAAAGATGCATAGTGATGAGAGTATTGCTAGTTTCTTTTTACGTCTTGATGAAATTGTAAATCGTATGAGAAATTTGGGAGAAACAATAGCTGACTCTACTTTGGTTGAGAAAATTCTAAGATCACTAACGGCAAAATTTGAGTCAAAAGTTTCTGCTCTTGAAGAAAAATAGGATCTTCAAAATCTTACTGTGGTGCAGCTTCATGGCATACTAACTACTTATGAAATGAGAAGAGGAGGACCATTTGAAGTCAAAGAAGCCATTTTTAGAGTTTCTACAAAAGGGAAAGGAGTACAATAAGCAGAAGGATCAAGATATATCTCAGAAGAAGATGAGGTAAATTTTGTAAAGAAACTTCAACTTGGCACAGGACGGTTCAAAGGTAAGCTTCCTTTCAAATTTTTTAATTGTGGAAGATTTGGTCATTATGCTGCTAAGTGTCCTCATAAAGAAACACCTGCAAAAGGGAAGGAAGTAGCAAGAAGGAATAAGAACTGGTCTAGCACTAGAAAAAGTTACTATACTCATGAAGACAGTGATGGGTTATCTGATAGTGAGGAAGAATGTGAACAAGATCTTAGACTTCTCATGGCATTTGAAAAAGAATCTAGAGAAGGAAATGATACTTTTATGGATGCTCTAGAGGACAATGATTTTCTTGATGAAAACAATCAACTCAAAATATGTCTAGAAGAAAGTAAGATAATCATAGAGACTCTGAAAAATCAGATTGAAGAAGAAAAGAAACACAATGAGAAATTAGAATGTGAAGTAGTAAGTCTAAGAAAAGAACTTGAGAAAGTAAAGACTCTGAATCTTAGATTTGCTAAAGGATCTGAAACCTTAGATGAGATTATCAAGGTACAACGTTCTCCTCTTATAAAGACAGGTCTTGGATATACAGGAGAATCTTCTCAGGCTTCAGCACCAAATTCTCTAAAAACAACTACAACTGGTTTACAACATCCTGCCACTCAGCAAAGGAACAAAGAATCTTTACAGGTAAAGCATGATCATCTCAATTCAAGGAACACTAACAGGGAGATCTTTCAAAGAAGCTACAACCAACAGGTAAATTCAAATAGAAGATTTCATGATCGCAGAAATTTTTACTTCAATGGACAATGTTTCTCATGTCACAACTTTGGTCGTAAAGCTGTTCAATGTGTTGCATATAAAACCATCATGATAAGAGAAGCAAGAAAGAAAAGGAATGATATTAAAACAAAAAGGAATACTTATAACAACTTTTCTCCTCTTCTAAATGAAGTAGAATGTGCTTATTGCAATAACTTTGGCCATAAAGAATCTGAATGCAGAAGCAAAGTTCAGCCAAAAGAGCATTTTCCTTCAAATTCCAAAGTATGGAAAAAGAAGGAATTACAGGTTGAAAATTGTGGCATAGCATTATTTGCAGAAGGTGAAGAAAATCAGTGGTACATTGATAGTGGATGCTCAAGACACTTGACAGGTGACAAAAACAAACTTCTTACATATAGTGCTCTAGAAAAGGAAAAGAATGTTACATTTGGAAATGATACTCCTGCGGTAATTAAGGGAAAAGGGTCTGTGTTCCTAAAAGAAAAAGTGAAAGATAATGATGTCATGTATGTGGATGGATTAAGGCATAACATGTTAAGTGTAAGTCAAATGTGTGATCAAGGAACTGAAGTTGTCTTTAGTTCAAAAGAATGTGTGGTTCGTGATCTTGATACAGGTAAAACAATTATAAAAGGAAAAAGAACTCCCAGCAACTTGTATGTATTGAAGAACTGCAAAGAAAAATGTCACTTGAGTAAATCTTCAGAAAACTGGCTATGGCATAGAAGGTTGGGGCATCTAAGCTTCTCTCAAATCAACAAATCAAGCAGACTTAATGTTGTTCGTGGTCTTCCCAATATTACTCTACCTGAAAGTATCATACGCAAATCCTGTCAATTCGGTAAGCAAACCAGAGTGCAATTTAATGCCAAGGAAGTATCATCAAGTAAGCCTCTTGAACTCATTCATACTGATATATGTGGACCTATGAGGAAAAATTCACCACGTGGTGAAGAATACTATATCTTATTTATTGATGATTTCTCTAGAATGTGTTGGATTGTGTTGATTAAACACAAAGATGAGGCATTTGAAAAATTTCAGATCTTCAAAGCACTAATTTAAAATGAATTAGATCTAAAAATCAAGTGTCTTAGATCTGATCGAGGAGGAGAATATACATCAGATGAATTCCTTGAATATTGTGAACAACATGGCTTAAAAAGACAGTTTTCTGTAGTTGGCACTCCACAACAAAATGGCGTAGCAGAAAGAATGAATAGAACCGTTCAACAAATGGCTAGAGCTATGCTTGATGATTCCAGAACACCTGACACCTTTTGGGGAGAAGCAGCACATACAGCGGTAAATATTCTTAACAAGGCACATGTTTGTGTAAATAGTGATAAAACGCCATATGAACTCTGGTATGGTAATCCTCCCTCTGTGAAGCATTTTAGAGTTTTTGGAAGAAAATGCTTTATCAAAAATAATGATGAAAAACTTGGGAAGTTTGAACCTAGAGCAAACGAAGGAATACTTCTTGGGTACTCCTCTAGGAGTAGAGCATATAAATGTTACAATAAAAGACTCTGGAAAATTGTTGAATGTATTGATGTTGTTATTGATGAGTCTCCTGCAGCCCCAAAAGAAGAAAAAAAAACAACAAATGAAGATGATGAAGACTTATGTCCTTCTACATCAAATAGAAATGATATAGACAGTGAAGCCAATGAATAACCTGAAAATGATTTATCTAAAAAATCTCCATCCAGATATGTTCAAAAGAATCATCCAGAATCTCAAATTTTGGGAGATAAGGGATCAAGTGTACAAACAAGGAGGACCCTTGTGGGATCTTCTAGCTATCTGGCATTTCTATCCACTATTGAACCACACAATGTCAATCAAGCTAGCAAAGATGAATGTTGGGTTCAAGCCATGAATGAAGAGTTTGATCAAATTGAAAAGAATCACACTTGGGAATTAGTTCCAAGACCTCATAACAAAAATTTCATTGGAACTAAATGGATATTCAAAAACAAGTTAAATGAGAATGGGGATGTTGTAAGAAACAAAGCTAGACTTGTTTGCAAGGTGTATACTCAACAAGAAGGTATAGACTTTGAAGAAACTTTTGCTCTTGTAGCTAGACTTGAAGCCATAAGAATGTTTCTTGCTTTTTCAAGTTTTCAACAAATCAAAGTCTATCAAATCGATGTTAAATCTGCATTCCTCAATGGTGATCTAGAAGAAGAAGTTTATATAGAACAACCAGAAGGATTCATTTTGGGAAATGACAAAAATCTTGTTTGTAGACTTAAAAAGGCTCTATATGGTCTCAAACAAGCTCCAAGGGCATGGTATTATCGTCTTTGACAAATATCTTCATCAACAAGGATTTTCAAAGGGGTCTGTTGATAGCAACCTATACACAAAAATTGAAAATGATAAACTGTTGATTGTGGTTGTTTATGTTGATGATATCATTTTTGGAAGTAATGAAGAATCTATGAGTCAGAAATTTGCTTCTGTCATGCAACAAGAATTTGAAATGTCCTTACTTGGGGAACTAACATTCTTCCTTGGCTTGCAAGTGCATCAAACTATAGATGGTTTATTCTTATCACAAGCAAAATACCTTAAGCAAATTCTGAAAAAGTATGGCATGGAAGAGTTCAAACCTGTAAGTACACCAATGATAACCGGATGTAATCTCAGTTCTCATGATGATTCTCCCACGGTGAATCAGCCAGAATATAGATCTATGATTGGAAACCTACTTTATCTCACTAGGACTAGACCGGAAATTATGCATGCAGTTGGGATTCTTGGACGATTCCAAGCTAATCCAAAAGAGTCTCACCTTCAGGCTGTCAAAAGAATATTCAAATATCTACAAGGAACTCAAGACTTTGGACTATGGTATCCAAATAATGTTGATCTTACTCTTCATGCTTACACTGATACAGATTGGGCTGGAAATGTAGATGATCAGAAAAGCACTAGTGGTGGTGCATTCTATATGGGGCCCCGGTTAGTATCTTGGTTCAGCAAGAAGAAAAAGTCTATTGCTTTATCTACAGCATAAGCAGAATATGTGGCTACCGCATCATGTTGCACTCAACTTCTTTGGATGATGCAAACCTTACAAGATTTTCAAATCAAATGTTCACCACCTATCTCCATTATGTGTGATAATACAAGTGCCATCAGTATCTCAAAGAATCCTGTTATGCATTCGAAGACCAAGCACATTCCCATCAAGTATCACTTCTTACGTGAACAAGTGCTTGAACAAAAGGTGAAGTTGGAGTATGTTCCCTCCAAAGAAAAAGTTGTTGATATCTTTACCAAACCTCTGCCTAGGGAAGCATTTGAATATCTCAAACAGAAGCTAGGAGTAGTCTCTGCTGTGCAGAAAATCAGAACAGCTTAAATTTCAGAATTTTAAATTGGATACACGGGTTTCCTGAAAGACAGTCGCGTATATACGCGAGTTCATACAAAGAAAAATACGTATGGTTGGTTGCTGACAAATTTTGTTTGGGGTCAGCATTCTTCAGCACAGCTGCAGTGTTGTTTGGTATCTCTGATAATGTTTGGTATCTCTGGTGGTGTTCCAGTTCTCATAATTCTGTTTCATTCTCTGATGATTTGAAAAATATGCCTTGATGATTTGTTGTTGAAAGTGTTCAGGATGCACAAACTAAGGGGGAGACTTGGTCATATGGAAAGGATGCTTGGATTCACAGGTTCAGGGGGAGCATTAGCCTTGCTGAGTGTAATGCATTGTTGGCATTATGATGATTCTGAAATATGATCTCTCTTTTGAGGTCTTGTTGGTATTGGTCATAAAAAGTCATAATTGAAATTTTTTGTAAAGTTCATGGTGAGACCGATGATGTAAATTGTAATATTCAGTCATGTAAGGACTTGTTCAAATTTGTAAACCCACTTGGATGGGTAGTTGATTCAAAATGTGTAAACCCTCTTGGTTGGGTATTTGTGTCTCTTATGTAAATCCACTTGGTTGGATCTTTGATGTAAGTATGAGTCTTTGGTGACAGGAAATAGAGTCATGTACTTCATTGTAGAATATGTTTGAAGACTCAGCATGAACTCAGGGGGAGCATGGTAACTTCAGTACACATCCAATCTACAATGCTCTACATGAGGAGAAATATCTTGTGTTGGTTTTGATTCGCCCTTTGCCCTTGATGTCAAAGGGGGAGAGTAACATGGTTATTGTATAATGGTTAGAATCAATGTATCCATCTATTGTGATGATCAAACACCATCGTGGTTGCCATCAAGTCCAAAGGGGGAGATTGTTGGCAATATGATGCAAAGTGTTGTCCTTGACGGCAACCCACTTGATGAAGATGATGGCAACCTACTTGATGAAGTTACTCCTGTTTATTAATGATGTAAATCTGATGTATCTATAGAGAAGCTCTGATGAAATAATGAAAGGAATTTCAGTATGTGCAAGAATAATGGTGAAAAAGGTATGTCACAAGGCATACGCGGTTTTGTCAACGAGAAGTCGCGTATGTACGTGGAAAAGTACGTGTCAAGTCGCGTATGCCCTATTGCGCTCTAAATCTCTAAAACAAGGGGAATTTACCATGGTATTGACCCATTGTTTTGAGCACTTGATTATCTATTTGATCTCGTCTAGAAATACGATTGGTGTGGTGTGGTTTTGACTCATGGTATTGACAAAGGCCAAATCTATTTAAGGAGAAGAAATTCATTATGCAAGAGAGAGCAAAGGTCTGGGCTTTAATGAATACTTCACTCTAAAGTTAATCTTTATGGTTGAACTCTATTCTTAATCAATAGATCTGAATCTTTGATGCATCTGTGAATATGATGAAGGTTCAAAATCTCTAGATCTGGAAATGATGAATCTCTAAGATGATCTGAAAAGAGGTAATGAAGACTTGGCGCAAATCTGTTGAAGAGGTTGAAGAAATCTGGGTAAGCTCATAGATCTGGTCTGTTCTGCAAAGTTTATCTTTTATAGATCTATACACAGGTTCATCTCATGGAAAGCGCGTATATATGCGGATCTGTTTAAGCAAAGGCGCATATGGGCTGTTAAGGGTTTTCTGAAAAGTGCACAAATGTATACGCGGGTTCACTTCATTAAAAGCGCGTGTATACACGGGTCTATTTAAATAAAAGCGCGTATGATATCTGAACTGATGGTTGCTCAAAGCTGATTGAGTTTCTGCATATCTGAAGTCTGGGCTATCTCTGATATTCTGGTTACAGTGGTTTCATTGTTCTGTTTGAAGCATTGGGCAAAGGTTGTTTGTTGATAAGTAAAGGGTTGTGTTGGAGCTGTTTGATCCAGTTTGAAAATTGATGAAACGTGGTCTGCAGTGGATCTGAGGGTTGAAGCCTTCAGTATGAAAGTAGAAGCTTTCTGCCAGTAGAGGATGGTGCTAATATCAGGGGGTAGTAGCTCCCTTCCAGGTAAGGCTAGTAAACGAGAGCAGGGGGTTGTTGCTCCCTTCCAGGAGAGGCTGGTAAACGAGAGAAGTTTGTAGCCTTCTGCAGGTGGGTGCCTACGTGCTGGTATGATTCTGCGCCAGTACATGTTGTAAGAAGTTTTCTTAATAATAAAGATTGAAGACTAAGGCAGCAGCAGGTGGTCGTGGTTTCTCTGATTATTGGTTTCACTAAAATCACGAGTGTTCATGTGTGTTTCTTATATGTGATGATTATTATATTCTTTGCACATGTTTACTAATGCACATGTTTACTATCCTCTAAACATCTAACATCGATGAATAAGTAATTTAATGATCTAAGTCAAGTTTAAATGCATAACTAGTTCATAGATATAGAGTTAATAAAGATGCTCACGTATATGTGCGAGTTGGCTTCGGAAAGTAGCGTATGTGTTTTAGAAGCAAGAAAAAGTGAAAGTTTTGAATATGCAGTAAATACTGATTCACCCCCCCCCCCCCTCTCAGTATTTTTCCCAACAATGGGATATCAGAGGGCAAATCTAAGTTGGCCACAGGATTCTTTGGTTTTGTGAATGAGATGGACATCAATGATTTGGAAAGAGAAATTGAATTATCAACAAAGGGAACTTGAAAACATAATTTGAACAATAAAGAGGTATTTGAAAGACAGGGCTAACCATAAATTCCACAAACCACACTTTAAGCAAATAATGACTTCAAGACAACTTTCAAAATGAAATCTAAGATTCGGGAGCACATCCTATTTCCTCAAAGATTTTATTTCAAATGGCTTAGAAAACATAAAAGATTCACTGATAATTGCAGTCATAGAAGAGGGAACACCTAAAAACATCTATTATCACAATTATAAAGACCTTTAAAACACTTGTTCAAGCAAGGACAAAGGGCATGATCAAAACAGACCTCCTTAGATAACTATAAACAATGGTACTTCAAAGGGAGACTTCAAAAATAGTTTTCAAGTGGCAGCAGACAAGCAGGGAAAACCATAAATCATGCTGAAACTAGCTATTTGAACTATTAGAGAAATAAACAAGCATGAGGACTAAACAGAGAGATTAAAGACTCTAAAATACCTCAGCAGAATAAAACATAAAACAGTGAAGGATAAACAGGTCTAAGGTGCTTCTAAGAGTCATTTCTTAGCCTAAGCTTTTCATCCTACTGTAGTAAGAAATTATGGAACAAAATGAAAACAGGAGAAAACATTAAACAGTTCAGAATACTTCACCAACAGCCAAGCTCATGGATCCAATGATAGAGCCTTCTCAAGAACAAGCATGCAACAACATCATCAAGCTTCCAAGACTTCAATTTCTTCCTCAACTTCAGACAGACTATGTATTATTTTAGAGAGTTTCAGTATTACAACTAGTGAACAATCAACCCACATCTCATCTTCTTCAGAAGTATTTATAGAAGAAATGAGGAGGTGGAAGATTTTTAGGATTGAAGTGTAATAAATTCTACACTAAATGAAACTCCTAGCCTTGAAAACCATGCAAGGCATAAGGCAAGAACGCATTGAATTACAACTCTATTTTATTTACTCTGTTTATGATTTTTAAGGTTCAATGGGTAAAAATATTGAATTTAAGGCACTTTCTTATCTTTTCAATAACTTCTACTGACAATTGGGATATTTGTTTTGCTGGTAATAACTATTCAGTTGTATTTGGCCTTAATGTTTCAGACTGAGATTTGATCTGGGTATTCCTTTGAGGTAGAGAGCTGCAAGGTGGCAATATAGTAGCTGGGGAATCAATTAGCCCCTTTAATATGGCTCTGAGGTGTTCTGGATCTGATTCTCTATTTCCTAAACACAGTGGTTTATATTTGGATCGGTGTTTAGGCTTGATTAGACCATAATACTCATTTTTGACACTGATATGCTTTCATAATTGATGTTGATTGTGTTTTGCAGTTTTGTAGGTGCGCAGAGGTTTTTACTGGAGTTTTTGCTCAGAAAACCGACAATCATGATTTATCGGCTCCCTAAAAACGTTTGATTATCCCTTTGAAACCCTTTAATATGTATCAAAAGGCCGCAAGGATCGTCATCCTTGGCCAATAACAGTGTAATCATCTATGGGAGGATCCAAATTTAACTTCATTAAAACCTGCATAAAAACACACAAACATTATTTAAATCCTTCGAATTCATGGTTTAAATTGCTTAGGAGGGTTGGTGGAAGCGTTTCAGAGCGATGCAGAGGAAAAAGGTGGATGCAGCGGAAAAAGAAGGAAAAACCCGACAGAGCAGCTAATCAGGTGTACATGGGAGTTTGGGCATGACATTGAATAAGGGGCATTGGATTAGATCAAAGAACAGAGATCTACGGTTGAGATGATTCAATGAGGTCCTTTGGAGGAATGATGGAGGGTAGAAGAATTGGTGGTAAGGTTAAATCGGGACCGTCCAATCTCAGAGATTGACGGCTAGGATCTAATGTAGAGTTACATTGCAGAGGGATGAGTGGTATAGTGGAAAACCGACAGCGGTTTCGCTTAGCTCTGAGGCGGTTTTATTTTTTGGCCCAAAAAACATGATATAGGTCTGCGTTCAACACGTGTCTTTTCAAAACCGCTTATATCGCGTAATTTTTTTGTGTTAACGTTCGAGAGCACAAATTACGTGATATGCAGTTTGAGCCTTTGGATTATGGGTAGAAGGTCCAACGGTGCGGGTTGAGCGCGATGGATGAAAAGTTGTGAGGTCAAAAGGTATGCGGGGTCCAGGTGACGTTAGCAAAAATTGGCGCGTAGTGGAGGGTGAAATAGGCTATCCGATCGTTGAATTCCTTTGATAAATAGTTATAATGGAAAAAGGATCGGAAATGAAAGAAAATGAAAAGGGCGGAAAAATGGGGCCTGATGACCTTAGATCTTCGAATATCGATGGTCAGGATTCACTTTTAAAACCTTCTGTCAGGAAAAAAAAAATATATGAATGGTAAGGTTTCAAAGGAAATGGCGGAGAAACAAGGGGAAGAGGGGGGCCCACATTTTGTATAAGGGTAGAAGGAAGGAGGAATGTGGGCCGTCAGATCTGGAGGATCGATGGTGGAGATCTGAGATGGTGGACAAAGAGATGGGCCAGGTTAAAACAGCGAAAGCATTGTGGACCGTTAGATCTAAGAGAGATCAATGGTCAGGATTCAATCGGCAGGTTGCTGTCAGAGGAATTATGAGATAAATGAGCGTGATGCGATGAAGCACGGACCGTCGGATTTGGCGGAATGAACGGTCAGGAGTTGATCGCATCGGAGAAAAGGAAAAGGTCCAAAACACCAAGTTTTTTTATTTTGCGATGCGCGATTAAGCACTGACCGTTGGATCAAATTCAGAGATCAACGATGGAGATTTAATCGGTGGGCACAATGGTGAAGGGTTATGATGGAGCACGATTAAATCTCGGCCATTGGTTCTTGTGGGTTCAATGGCTAAGATTCAATCGCAGGATCGCATCGGCGGAGGTCGAGGGAAAAGTGGAAAGGGAAATTCGCGATGCGATGAGCCGATGGCCGTTGATTTGGAGAGATCAACGGCCCAGATTTATTTCAAATTATTCCGTCAGGTTTATAAAATAACAAAGGAAAGTTGGTTTTTTACAAAAATACAAAGGAAAATCAGGTTCGGGAAAGATTTCTTAAGACTTTTAGCGCCCAATTGCAGGGCTTATTAGGTCGTACGAAACAGATGAAGTGATCAGGGGTTTTTTAAAAGAAAGAGGCTTATTGCAATCAGATTTTTCAAAATAAAAGGTAAACAAGGAGAATAGAAGACCCTGATTGCGATTGCGCAATGGGGGTTAACTCTGGGTTATAGCTCCGAGTCTTATGCGGGGAAAAGGAGCTGGGGCTAAAGCCAAAGGGGCTTAAAGTCTTAATGCAAAAATACTATTTTTAGGATTTTTTAAGGATTTTCAGAGGATTTTGGGGGTTCCGATAAGAGTAAAAAGGGGTTTTAAACCTTATAAAGGGATTTTACAAGGCTTTAAAGGGAAAATCGAAGGAATGAGAGGAAAATGAAAGGGTTTATGGATGAAGTGAAGAAGGAAAATGGAGAAGTGAAAATGAGAGAAAGTGAGGCCTTTTAAGCAGTTTTTCTCTTAGTAAATAGTAGATTTTTCAGGATTATGAGGAAACAACAGTGAAGATTAACTAAAATATTAGTTATCTTCATAAAAAATTCAATGATGATAGGATTTCAAAGGGAATTATCTCTTGAATTTTTGAAGAACAAAATTAGCCACTTCTTGGTATAATAGAATTTATTAGTGGCTAACATGTCCGAATTATAGGGAGCTCAATAAGCTCACTATTAAAGATAAATTTCCCATTCGTATGATTGATGAATTATTGGATGAATTACATGGAGAAATTTATTTCACCAAGTTGGATCTTTGTTAAGGATATCATCAAATTAGAATGAAGACTGAAGACATTTTGAAAACAGTATTTTGAACTCATGAGGGTCAATATGAATTTTTGGCCATGCCTTTTGGCCTTACGAATGAACCTTATACATTTCAAGGTTTGATGAATTCCATTTTCAAACCCTTCCTTAGAAAATTTGTGTTAGTATTTTTGGTGATATATTAATCTACATAAGGTCTTGGAAGGATCATGTTCGACATGTTGACAAGGTGCTCTAACTATTGGAGGAGAAACAATTATAAGCAAAAACCAACAAATGTTTCTTTGGAGTACAAGAAGTGGAATATCTAGGTCATATTGTATATCAACAGGGTGTTATGGTAGACCCTAAAAAAATTAAAGCCATTAAGGAATGGAAAGTCCCCACAACCATAAAGCATTTGCGAGGATTTCTCTGTTTAACAGGGTATTATCGCAAGTTTTTTAAGAATTATGGGAAGATAGCAGCACCTCTAACAACAATATTGAAGAAAGATGAATTTTCATGGAATCTTTGTAGAAATTTGAATAATTTGCTGAATTATTCTCCAAGATTATCCTGGTCACATACTATTTGAGCTTCATACATAACACATAATCTCCTCTACGCATTAATCATCACATGCGGAAATAAAAACAACAAGCGGTATTGAAAACATTCACATGCGCACATAGAAATTCAACACATATAACACAGTATGTATACCGGGGAAAGCTTACAGCTGAAAACCCCCTACTGTATGTATATTATAATGAAGAATAATCATGTAACAATCTCAGTACAATACTCCTCACAAGTACTCAGTACTGTCTCCAAAAGTTACACACAAACTAGCTCAGTTTTGAACAAGTCACGGGTTCAAAACTCCTCCACCGTTTGCCTGCCTCTACTGCGCAATCCAAAAGGAGAGAATGGGCTGAACCAATTCGAATTCCTCTTTCTTGAATAGCGCAATCATCATTGGCATACTCATCCCACTGATTGTGCAAATCTCATGCACAACTAATGTACAACTGCCAGCTCTTTCACCTATCTCTTGCACTAGTCTGCGCTAAACTGTACATGCACTGAGTTAACTGATGTGTTCTTTTAGTTGAATAATGAGTTAATAATTAGTGAATTAAATAATATTTAATTCACACCACTAATCTCTAGTGTAATAGCAGTTAAACTAATTACAACTAGTTCAACTAGTTAACGGAACACAATCTCCATCAACTCCTCAATCAACTCCACCAAAACTCTACCACATGAGTCTAACTGAAGTCCATCATGCATGAGCTCAACCAAACACCTAGGAATAGCGTAATTCCTTTGTCAGTTGCATGACCCACATCCGTGGGTCAAACTGAAGTGCTCCAAGAGGATAAGATAGTGTTTATAGTCTAAATATTATTAAGGGTTAATAATATTTGACTATTCTATTTTTAGCTAGGCAGTCTAAAAATAGACTTCAACCTAAATGTCTAAAAATAGATGTCCATCTATTTTTACCAACTTTACCAATCATCCAAGAATAGCATCCCGCAACTCCTAGACCATGCTCCATATGTCTAAAAATAGACTTTTCGACAAAAATCACATGTGTGGTCCCCACCTAGTTTAGGTGATCACTTTCCAACTAGGATCAGGAAAGATGTTTCAGGAGGCCTCCTTCACTGTTTCTTGTTGCCATTTTCAACAATCTTGATGCAACTAAGGCCTTTGAACTTCTTAAAGAGGAAATGTGCCAAACATCGGTCTTAACTATGCTAGAATTCATAAAAACCTTTATTGTGGAATGTGGTGCCTCAGGAAATGGAATTGGTGTTGTTTTAATGCAAGAAGGAAGACCCATTGTTTTTGAAAGCCATCCAATCAGAGGAAAGTATTTACAGAAAGCTATTTATGAGAAGGAAATGTGGGCAATACTACATGCACTAAAGAAATGGTGATCTTACCTAATGGGAAGACACTTCAAGGTAAAAATTGTTCATGATAGTCTTAAATAATTTTTGGAAAAAATACTATCTTCAAAAGAGAAACAAAATTGGGTCACAAAGATGTTGGGTTATGACTTTGAAATCATCTACAAAAAACAGAAGTTAAATGTTGTTGCAGATGCAGTCTCAAGCTGATGATGTGGAAGCATTTCTTTGTGCCATTTCTATTATCCAACTAGATTGGATAACTGAAGCAAGGGAGGAATGGAATAATGACGAAGAAGTATGGACACTCATTCAAAATTTGCAGCAAGACCCTGATACATATGATACATTTAGTTGGAAAAATGATTCCTTATGGTACAAAGATCGCTTATATTTTTGTAATAATTCCCAACTAAAACAAAATATTCTTTTGGAATTGCACACCTCTCCCTTAGGAGGACACTCAGGATTTTTAAAAACTTACCATAGGGTGAAGAATGATTTTTTTTGGATGGCCTTAAATATGATATTCAAAAGTTTGCGACGGAATGTTTTGTTTGCTAATAAAATAAAGTTGAGACAATTAAGACCTCGGGTTTGCTACAACCTTTATCCATTCCAAATCAATGTTGGGAGGAGGTTTCAATGGATTTTATCACAGGTTACCTAAGTACGAAGGAAATATTTTCATCATGGTGGTAGTTGATAGGCTTACCAAGTATGCACACTTTTGTGCATTATCTCATCCATTTAAAGTGAGTACAGTTGCTATTGCATTTATGGAAACAATTCAAAAGCTACATGGAAACCCAAATATTATTATAAGCGATAGAGATCCCATTTTCACTGGAAATTTTTGGACGGAATTATTTTCTTGTTTCGGTACTCAACTAGTTCATAGCTCATCTTATCATCCTCAATCCGATGGGAAAACTGAGATAGTGAACAAATGTTTGGAGGGATATCTTCATTGCATTATATCTGATAGACAAACACAATGGGTCAATTGGTTACCTCTAGCTGAATGGTGGCATAACACTTCCACACTGTAGCAAAACTGACCGCATTTATGGAACTTTTTGGATATCATCTGTTGTCCATCACATCATATTTAAGAAAAAATTCTAAGGTTCAAGCAGTGGAAGATCACACCGAGCATCAACAACAAGTTATCGAACTCTTAAAGGATAACCTAAATTTTGTACAGAATCGAATGAAACAACAACCATATCAACATCACAGTGAAAGACATTTTGATGTAGGTGAATGGGTATTTTTACGGCTAAGACCATACAAAAAAACGTCCTTGAAGCAAGCTAAGAAGGATAAAAAATTATTGCCAAAGTAATATGGTCCTTACAAGGTGTTGCAAAAGATTGGTACTATGGAATACAAATTGGATCTTCCTGCATCTTCCCAAGTGCATCCAATTTTCCATGTTTCATGCTTAAATAAGGTTATAGGTGACAAACTTATAGTTCAAACAATATTGCCAGAACTTGATGAGGAAGGAAAAATCACATTGGAACCTGAATCAGTCACGGAAACAAGAACTCAACAACTACGAAATCGATCAATTTCAGAGTATCTCATCAAGTGAAAGAACTTACCCACTGAAGATTCCACATGGGAGGATGAAAATTTTATACATAAGCATCTATAACTACTCAAGCGTTGAAGAAAACACTTTTTTGAAGGAGAGGGGCATGTTAGGGCCCTATATTACTAGTTTAGTCCCTTATTGTTGTTAGTGTAGCCCCCTTATTGTTATTGTTGCACCTCTATACTCCCCATATTGTTATTATTGTGCCCTTACATTATTATTATTAGGTTGGCTAGGATTATATTGTGATCCCATGGAATCCTATATATAGGAAGGAGGTTTTGTCATTGTGTCATCCAAGAATCATTCCTTTATGTAATGTAAAGGATGTTACCTCCTCGAAGTGGCTAATTGCTAAGGCGTTGATCTCTGTTTTCTTCTATTTTGGGAGCTGGTTTCATAACAGTTTATAGTTAGAGTCCTATGGTTTCCAAATTGAATTTTGATAAGGAAATCATCACATGTTTTTTTGTGCCTCCTCAATTCTTCATAAATCAAAATATTGATTAAACCATTGTGGTAGAGTTTATCAAAGAATTTTGTTGGAGGGCTCTGTTGGACCCCCTGTGTCATTTGACTTAGAATCTTAAAAAGGAAATAAGTAAAATTGATTGACTCGCCATATTTTAAGTGTAACAACATTATAATGTGGTACAAAACTGTCATGGAATGCCTACGCTCGTACGTAAAAATATTCTTCAATATATATAGGAGATACTTCAATTTTTCCACAATGAGATGCCACATGACACCTTCCTTCCAATAAATTTCATAACCAAGCACAATGATGAACCTCTTCCATACCCCTTGCTCCACCTGTAGGTTTTTATACCATTTATCTCCTTGATGAGAGAGACTTGTTGCTTGGGAAATGAAATGCTATGAGACACCCATCACTAGGTTACCAATAGCGTAAACCTTCCCATTAAAGTTCTTGGAAAATGATTGAGTTAATACATATCAAACCCTTTGAATTTTTTCAAAAATGGAAACCACCTCACATCCTACAACATGGGAAAACTAGAATTATACTCTAAAAATCCTTCCATTTTTTATTTGACCAAGGTTCTAGTCTTACTGAGCCAAATTTCCCCATGAGAGCATTGGTTTATGTTGGAAAATGGATTTTATTGGGTGTTTTTTATCTTTGAAATCCCTTGATATATTTAATAAGTCAATTTGTAAATTAACTAATTCTTATTCCCTAAGTAGCTCAAGGATTTTTTCCAAGATGTTTTTTTGACCTCACATCCCTTTATGATACTCGGCATATTGATTGAAGTCATTATGTCTAAAAAATTGAGTTCTTTTTCATTACTTATTCCTAGTTCCCAACATTAGGGTTTGGAGTAATTGTTCTTTCTTTCCTTGAAAACTACTCATGTGGATTATTGTATTGTCCTACCCGTCATCTAGTTAAAACAAGAATAGTTTTTGAATTTTGTACTTCATGTTTTAGCACTCAGTGAATTTAGTTAACAATTCTTTTATTTAATACATTTTCAAAAATATTGAGGGAATCATATATACTATGGTTTCCCGATCCACCTATGTTATAGAATATTAGGTTAGTTCTATATTTGAATGGGGTCATATGGCCTCCATATGTAAAACAATATCACCTTCCCCAATCCTAACCTCAGCCTCTACCAAATCCCCTATAGCCTTTTACTCCTTAGTATCCATTGTGGTTTCGATAACCATTATTTTGACAGGGATTTCATATTCCATCCTACATATTAGTGTCCATCGACCGATCCCTCACTTGTGTATGATAGACTGAATGTTAGTTCGATTTATTTAATCCATTTAATTAGCATTCATGAGAGGAATGTGTTGCTTCCTTTCATATTATAAACCATTTTGGTTTAACATTTTTGAGATTGTGTGGATAACATCTAGTGGTGTGGTTCATTGAAATTTGACAAATTTCACAGTATAATTCGAGTTGCACTCGATTGATGTCTTGCTGGAAGGAATCTAAAAATTTGCAATTATATTTTGTGTGTCCTTAATTCATGCAATTTTTTTACCAGATTTCATTCCATCGGGCTAAAAGTTTTGAAAATATTATTTCAACTTTTCCAACTTTTTCTTTAACCTTTTATGTATCGACGAGGAATTCAATGGTTGGTCACCATTAGTTTCAATACACTGCAATTTTTTCATTTATTCTTCACATGTGATTATCTCATGCATTCTCAATGGTTCTCTACTTTTCTAAAGTGGTACAACTACATACCATCTAAATATGATATTTTTGTCAATATTATAATGAATTTGACTCAGTGATTCCTTAAAATGTTTATCATATTCCAATGATTCTCCAAGATTTTTTTTGACCGCCTTGATTTTTTTTGCATTGAGATGACACAAATATTGGGTTTTGAATAAGAAGAGGAAATCAATTTTAATTTCATCTTTGGTACATGCTTTATTGTTCATAAAAGTCATCAACTAGGTAATAGCTCTCTTTTTGAAGGTACCTGCAATTTGATCCATGTGCTTATATTGATCATTTCCATCATTTGTAGCCCAAAAATTTTCTCAAACAAACCAATGCCTTTGTGGGCCCTCTTCCCCTTCATAAAGAGGAATATGGCATAGCCTCATTGTTTTTTTTAAGGATTCATAGGGTTGATTTACTTCAATCAGATGATGGAGTGGTGAAGAACCAACTAGTTTATTATGGTGATTGGTAAACTATCATACTAACTTGAATTGAATAATTACTTGGTAAATTTTAGGATCAATGTTTATTTCGATATGTTAATATATTGAAAAAAGCACTAACTAAATTTCAACTTCAATACTTATAATAAAAATCATTATTTCACTAGTTTGACAGATTTTATCTACATTCTCTATAAACTGATTTAGCAAGGGTTGCGACTCCTTATCATAGTTATCTATGATATTAATATTTTGGTTTTCAAAGAATGAATTTGGTGGGGAGGATCAACAGTGATATCTCTTATTTGAAGGAGAACATTTTCAAATTTCTCATTTCCAATCCAAGATTAAATAATCATTTATATATCTACAAGAATTTCATAGTTTAAATTGAATTCATCATCTTTCCGATACTAGATCAAGGAGGTGTATGGTTCCATATCCATCCTTTGATTGAGAAATTCATAAATTATAGTATGGGTTATATTTTTCATAGGATAATGATGTACTATGTTGGCTCCCTAGAGTCACACTATGTTGTGCTATAATGCAAAGCTTGGGATTATTAAGTGTGGTTTTTCCTAATATTATGTTAGTAAAAGTGTTCAACATTAATCTAGTTGATGATCATCTTAAAATTATAGATGCACTTTGTGTACTTGGCCCTTGACTATGTTGTATTGGATTTTCCTCTTCAACTAAATGATAGTCAAATAAGATGATTTCAAAGCATACAATTAAACCATATATTAATTATCTTATATAAATCAATTATGCGTATGACTGTGAATTCAGACTTGAATCGGTAAATATGCCATACTTATATTACAAATTCAAGATGCACGCATTTCATTTTCCCCTTTAAATTTCACAAGAAAAGGAAATTACATAATGAATTCTATCGCAACCATAAGATTAAATATTTGTGTGGATTTAGATTCATTCCTTCAGTAATCAAATGCAAGTAGGTAACCAACAAAATTGAGATCACAAATAGCCCAAACAATTGTTCTTAATTAATCCAACCCTTGTTGAATTTTATTCAATGCAACATGATGCACAAAAGAAATTTGTTCAAATTCATTTTAAGTATTTCTTAAGGTAGATTTTAATTAGAAAGTTGTTCAAGAATCAAGGTTGGTGGAAAGTGCCATACATCAAGTATTTTGATGAGCTACATTTCTGCTAATTTTGAGTAGGAGCATTCATAACCCTTTGCTTTTACATAAAGTTTTGAAAAATAAAAATATGGATGAAATGTGGAGAATCATGCCTTACCCAATTTAAAGGAGCAATTAAGAATTCCTTTAAACTAGATAAAATATAGTGGATAATTGAGCAATTAAGAATTCACTTATTAGAAACACATAATTTTGAAATCTATCGTTTCCTTTTAAAACCTTTGTAAGAAATATCAAGAAAGCCAGTATACTCTTCAAGGTAGCTTGATAGATCTTGAAAAATTGAAACAAAAATTCATATTGATGCCATAATCCATTTCATCCTAAAATATTTATACAATCCTACACAATTTGCACAACATATCAGGTTCACAACTCAAAATTCCATGAAAACTGCATAAACTTGCATTTCATTAGTAGTAAACTTCAAAATATAAGGTGTTATGGAAACATACATGATGAGAAAAATAGATAGACCAAGCGTTAATTCATAATTTTTCCCAAAATTTCTTTAAGACCTCTGAGCAATTCACCAAAAGTTTTGGCGATGTTTCCCCTAAAACCAAGATTTTTCCCCGTTCTATATTTTAAAATGAAGCCTATATGTAGTCACTCAAAAAGCTTGGCCCTAATCTAAACAACTAGGTATTTGAAAACCAATAAAAAATTGTTACAAAATTTCCAGCTTTGTTGTAACTAACGTTTTATAGAAGTTTCTTGAAAATATGCTGACTATGGAGTGGGCCCAGTCAAATCTAGCTTTGATAACAACTCTCTCTTTCCTAGTTAGATGTCATCTCTATTTCTCTCTCTCGGGTGTTGAATATACAAGGAGCTATAGTAAAGGAATTTTCCAAGATGTTGATGGTGCTAATACGATTATTGGTGAGGAGGCTACTACTGAAGTGAGTGTTGAGCCCAGTGTAGACTAGTGGCGGCTTTGTCTAGTGCGTTGAGCTCCTTGCACTAAAACCTAGATTTATAGAAGTTGTTTTAGATCCTGATGCAAGTCCTCCCTAAGAATCCTACTCATATAGGTCCATCATGGTTCTCCATTCCCCGCAATATGGGATGTTGCAGGACCAAGCTTCAATGATAGTTCCCTCGAGATGGTGATATCATCATAATCAATCCTGCTTCTTTTCTTGAAAATGTTCTTTAGAAAAAACAAAACCTCATAGTGATAATTGTATAATTTCATGATTTTTTCTTTAGCCATCGTTACTAATTTGCTACGACTTAATACCTGATTTTCTCTAGTCACCCATTGAGCCAGTCTAGATTCACCTTTGCAATCTCTTCCTTTGATGTTTGGTTTGGGAAATTTATAATGATATCGGATTAGATGGACGAATCTCCAATGGTTCCTTCTATATATTTTATCTCCTTCATTCCATCCTCACAGTTTATTTCATCTCCTAAATAAAATCTATATGAATTAATTTTCACCACCTTAATCATACACTCTGAGTCTACTCTCCTAAGTATTTCAAAAAAGGGCTTGTTAGAGAAATTCCTCTTCAACAGTTATAACTCAGTTTCGAGTTGTCCTATATGTTCCCTTTCCCATAGAAATTCGACTTTGGCCATATGTAGTTCTCCTCTGGTTCAGGAGCTTACAACAGGAGTCTTCCATGGTCAAAATGTCTACTTTCTCAACCAGTACATGGATTGACTTTCTTAATCCCATAGATTCCGCAAGCGAGTCCTGATCATTCATGCAATATTCACACCGACATGCTTCCTTTCCATTTCTCTTCACGTTTACACCACCTCCTATAGATGAAGAAGCCATGTGATGGGATGATGTACTGAGGAAATTTATTGTCAGGCAGACTGAAGGAGCACCATTTATGAACAAGAGGGAGACACTTATTATGAGATGAGGAGGACATGACATGCAAAATTTCCTCAAATTCAGGGCCCTAGGAAAAATGACATGTGTGACTTAAAATAAGGGTTTCTGAGCTTAGGGAGTTCATTTTGAGCAATTTAAATATTATTTTTCCTCAACAATGCGCTTATGATCACAACCTCACTGATTTATGTGATCCTCTAGCCTGCGAGGATAATTATTAGAAGCAAGATGAGAAACCTACATAAAAACACGTTGGCTTGACCAATCTAAATTTTTCTAGATCTATGTATAATGAGGGCCTTTAGTAAGGATATTCATGAAGAATACTACTTCACCAACTTCATATGCGCAAATTAAGGGCACATTTCCCAAATTTGGCAAAGTATGAGAGTTGTAGTAGCGTTAGTTGGAAAAAATGACAAAAATGGAAGGGATGAAAAGAATAATATGTGTGTATGTCCTTTTATACTAGTTTACCTGCAACACATGTGGGAAATGGCGATTTTCTAGGATACCACGTGTTACTATCTTGCATGGTCGAGAAAAAGGCCTCTAAGATCCAAGAACCTATGTGAGACTTCTAGGAGACAACACATGGCATGAGCCACGCGACCTTATGACATTAACTTGAATGCGGATTTTTTGCACGAGAGCATCTCGGTTGTTTGATAGGAGGAGTTCTACGCCACTGGATCTATGAACCACTACTTCCGTTAATATCTTTGTGGCGTCGCGATGACGTGTTATCATGGGTTACCGGAAGACATGGGAGGTGACAGTGGAGCATAGGATGACCACGTGGTTGTCAAAACAGAGATGACATGGTAAATGATGTGGACATGGGGGAGAAGTACAAAATATCCATGTCGAGGCTGGAAAGGAAGTGGAGCAGTGATGACACGGCAACATGAAATGGTGGCAGCCCACGAGAGGCTGGCGTCCCGGGATACATGGTGGAATTTTGCAGAGGGTAAAGGATGAAATTATAATGTTGTGAACCTATGTGAGAGGCCTGTGATACCGAAATGTGGCCTCCTCCACATGGATATCCTACGTTAACCCTCACGTATCTTAAGGGTGTGAGAGAGTTAGCATCGTCTGGTCTGCAAGTGCCTCCACTATTGGATCTGGGCAGTGCACAACTTCCATCAGCGCACTTTAGTTTTTTGGCCCTACCTATTATGGCCCACTATGCCTGCTATCGGGCACGCCTGTCAGCGCTCGGTGCCCAAGATTGGGGTGCAGTGTGGCCATGGGGAAGTACTTGTGCTCACATCATAACAATTTCCGGTGCCGAAAAACAGAAGCATGACGATGCTCGAGCTGAACCATTAGTTGATTGCGCTCGGTCTGGACTTCACAAAGTGTTGTAAAGTTGGCACCAACATACTACATGTTCAGAGTCATTTATTTCCATAGTGTTGACTTATCTCCTTTGGCTTAAACATAATCAAAGACTCTCACTTCTTGTTAGGGCCCAAAATTGACATGGTTTTACTACTATTCTTCCCCCTTTTGACCCTATTCAATGCCCATTTTTCACCAATAACATAATCCTGCCAGCCTCTTTTTTCATGATAAGAAGTCTATAAGGTAATATATATATATATATATATATATATATATATATATATATATATATATATATATATATTTCAAGTTTTTAGCATGATTAGATACTTAATTAGGTATTTGTGATATAATGAGGGTTTTTGAAAAATTCTTGTAACCATTTTGGGATCTTGTAAAAAGGCTACAATTTTAAGAGGGTTCCACTTCTCTTGGATAAAAATGATAACATGGGTTTTTCCCTGCACATTATCATTATGCTCTCATGTTCACTAGATATTTTGACAATGCTCACTGGTGTCCCTCCCTGATTTTCTGGGGTTGGTTGAATTTCTTGAGAAGGTTGATTTATCTGTTTATTTTTCTTGTTCTTTTTACCAATGATTTGTTGGTTGTCCTTAGGTGTTGTGTACTTGACCGTAAGAATGTCGGTGGACTGCTAAGAAGAAGGTACTTTTGTAGAGCCAGATGCACTTTCTAGGGCTTACTATGCAACAATCAATTTCCCAAGTTGAGTAGCAAGTTGGCTCACCAAATCGGAAACAGACCCAATCACACCATGAACATGTGGGCCAAGAGATGGTTTCGGTGGGTCAATGGAAGGCCTAGGAACATTAGGAATTACTTCATAAAGCATACTAGAGTGTGAATAGATCAAATCCTATTGATAGAAAGCTAAGATAGCTTGATCCTCCATGAAAGATATAAACATAGACACATCTTTCGCAATTTGAGGTCTTAAAGATTGAATGAACAATTTACGCAATATCTCATCATGAATCTTGGTTCTCACCAACCTTTTGTGATAACACCAATCATGAATATGATCGGAAATCGACATGGCATCATATTTTAAATATAGAAAATATATCACAATCGATATCATACCTTGTAGGAAATTGAAAATGCGTCAAGGAGGTTTGAGCTAAGGATGAAAAATCACTATAAGATGTTGTTTCCATTTCAATGTACCATTTGGTAATCCCTAGTCGAATTCAATTGGAATAAGTGTATCTTAATTGAATCATCCACTAAATGTTTGGATGAACATCATAGGTGATATGTGGTGATATGAGTGGAAAAATTATCTCCAGGATTTCCTTCAAATTTGGGTATATCGGAAGGAACTTTTGCGAGCATAGGTAGCCACCAGGGGTCATGTCAAATGGGTTCAATGTCAACTTAGCCAAATTAGGTAAATCAAGAGAATGTGTGAATGGATTATGAAGTTGACTGAATGGGTCATAGGAAAGAGAGTTACACGACCAACCTTGAGGGGCCCCCATATAAGGATTATGATGTAATGGTTGTTGGCTCTGGTAAGGGTTCACCCCAACATATAAAGTATGTGAGCCAAAATTACTTGTGAAAGGATTCCCCCCCCCCCCCCCCCCCAAGGGTAAGTGCCCCTAGAGCACAATGGACCCCAACAGCGTGACAGCTGGCAGGTTTATACCTAGCGAGAAAGGACATACCAACCTAAGCGGTAGCATATACTAGCACTTTGTAGTTTTCCTAGGTCGAGGAAGAAAATTGTATAGGTAACCAAAAACCACTTGTAGGATTAGAAACTAACCTTTCCAATCCCAAAGAGGGCTCTCTCTAAATGGATTTCAATCAATCATAGTTTAGGGTTTTATGCTAGGTATGACGATCAATAAATTGGTTTTAAAATTGTGGTTGCAGAATGAAGGAAAATTCCACTAGGCATGGAGTCATAAGGGTTTTCGGTAAATTCCACTGGGCATGGAGTCATAAGGGTTTTCAGTAATCGATCACAGATAGATAGATAAAGCTTGAAATAGGGTGAGGTAGGAAAACTCTTGGATCTTATAGACCTATTTTGGTGTGGATGAGATGAATCATATTTAGGATCAATTTAAATATGGAGCATACACAAATGAATTATACACTTAAATTTTAGAAAGAAAGCATTACGATTTCTAAACAAGCCAGAGAAGAGTACTGCAAGTAAATTATACTCATCATCTTCTTGTAAACAATTTAACAAGGATCATCCATGTGAAACTTGAAAGAAAAATATATTTACAAATAGCTAAACATCACCATTTGTTTGACACAAAAATCCTAAAACCGAACTGCCTCTATATTGTTGAATTGATTACTTCTGTTTGAACTCCACAACTTACAATCAAAGAAAGATTCTTCCTTTACTTCAAAATCAACCATTGCTTCATTCAAAATAACAAAATATATACAAAATATTGTTTCCAAGTCTAAGCAGGTCGAAACCAACCTATTCCTCATCTGGATGGAACTGATCTCATGAAAATAGGCAATAAAAACCATTAATCTGTAAAATAGGACATCTTTGAATTTCATCTAAAACTTAACTAAACTCCTGATACACCAATTTTTTTCAAAACAATATCGATGAATATTTTTACAATGATAAAAAATTAATAATTACATGTTCAAATCCTTCATTTTCCACGTTGAAGTGAAAATTTGGTCCAAAAAATTGACTATGTTGGAGCACAACACTTCCTGAGTGCAACACCTCCTGAGCGTAGCACATGTCTTGTCATTTCTTTGACTTCATAAATGGATGAAAACTGATAAAAAAACCTTTTTATATGTCATTTATTTTGTAATGAAAGAATATATGCCCTGTAGATATAAAAAATTCTCCCAAAATGTGATCTCGAAGGAATGCTAGTTTTCCTGTTCATGTTGTGCACAACACCTGTAGGTAGCACTGTCAATTTTCCTTTTTACTAGTTCTCTCCTCCTCAAATGCTTCCACCACCAGGTCTATATTTTTTCTCTTCTTCTTTTCCCTGGCTTCCTTGGCTTCAACAAACTTTCTCTTCGTAAACCTAAGTATCCTCCTTAAAAATAGGTTATGCACATACAAACTCTTCACCTACCTATGCAAAGGAAAAGTCCATTTCAATTTGTTTTTTTCTTTTGAAAGGGTAACTAAAGCGTCATCCACCTCTGAAAACAAGATCAAATTTTCCCTATGGTATTTTCATTTAATCTGATCAACCTAAAGCTTCACGCCTTCTAGCTCCTCTAGTAGCTCCTCATATCTCTTTTGGTCATTTATAATAACATGACGCATAGTCTCCTTATCCTGCTCTTGTACCTTATAAATATACCTAGTCTTAGGTATCCTTGTATATTGAATGGTCCCTTTCATCTCCTTAAGGTCAATCACCCTTTTTCCCTTTCCTTTGACATTATATGTTACTGTTTCTTGTGACACTATAGGTTTGATTCACTTGTTTTCTTTCTGCAAACAAGCTATGGTCACCTATCTTTTATCTAATTGATCCTTTAATTCTATGATTTGACGATATTTTTCATCACTCTGATTTAGCTTAGAAATTTCATCTCCGACATCATTCAATTTCTTCTTCATCCTCATGAAATTAAACTTCCCCTCATCAACATTTTCTTCCTGCATTGTCTTTCCTTCCCGAGTTTGCAACTTTGTGGATGATGATCTTGTGAGCCTGGCTGTAGGTATTTTTGATTTATTAACCTCTTATTTACTTGCCTTTATTTTTCCCTTAATTTTAACAATAATTGGAGTGTCTTAAACCATAGGTAAGTTTTCATTAATTTGAATTTTATTTTCTAGAATAGTCTTATTCAAATGTCTATTCTCTTGCTGCAGTTGTGATATAACCAAGTGAGCTTCCTTTAACTTCTCTAACTCTTTTTCTGGATTATATTTCTCATTACTAGAATCTATTTGTTTTTTAATTCCATGAGGCTCAGTAAACTCTCCAAATAATTTCTCCAATGGTAACCTTTTAACAACTGCCTTTGCGAGTGGCCTTCTTGGCACTGGAATCTCTATTACTTCTGGTGAACATTGTAATTTCCTACCCTTTTTATTTGGTGATGAATAAATTGAAATTGGCATATTTTTCTTGATGGAAATATTTAGAAGTGAATAAGTAGTATTAGTAGTGGATGAAGTACCTTTGTGACTTGATGGACTTCCAGCAGATGGAAATGTGAACCTGAAAGAAATTAGGAAATCTAGCCATAATTTTTCCTTTTTCTGCAACTCCTCTATTATCAACAATTTTAGCAATGAAAAATGAAACAAATTTGAATCAACCATGCTACTTTTAATGATTACTCCCTCAACCATATTTCCCAAACTTCTGAAAAGGAAAAAAGGAAAATTCAGGGTATTTTTACTAGTGAAATTCATGAGAAGCCTCAAGTGGTATTGATAAACATTGATGTATCTTCCCTCACAGGTGAAATAATTTTGAATGAATTTGAGAATCTTGCTGAAATTCTCCAACATATGGTCACTAGGTACTATAACACCAAACTCCTAAATTTTTTACTCTGGTTTCATGAAATATTTGTAATTTTCCAACTCCAAAGGCATCCATTTGAACCATTTCTCCCCCTCCAAAGGTATTTATGTGGCTTATGCTATAGTAGACTCTATCACAAAAAATTTCATTTTACCAACCTTTGCATTATCACCATCAAAATTCAAGGCAAACTATTTAGTCACCTCCACATGGTACCCCTGTATCTTTTCACAAAACTTAAGACAACCTATCTTTTCAAAGGCTACCCTAATGGTAGGGTATGAGTTGATGAGGGAGAGGTCTTGTGGTTCAAATATTACAATTTCTCCCCCTATAGACTTACCCATCATTAAAACAAGTTTCTGATAGTAAAATTTTTTAGCTAGGGTTTTAATGCTTTATTAGAATTTTGGACCTCATGGCCTGAGCTAAAAAAAATTCTTTGAGCCTTCAATAAATAAAACAACAACTATAACTCACAATTGGTGACTATAAATGACATAATAAAAATACTCTGTTTCATCCTATGCACAACACTTTTCCTATGTGTAGCACCTTAAATGCATCGATACTAGGAGGACAATTTTAAGTCTCCAAACACAACTCAAGACTATGAATACCTTTTCTCACCATGTATATTTTCAAATCGACACAAATGTAGTTTAAGAAACTTTGAATTTGAAGACTTTTGGATAGCTAAGAAAATGAAAAAGAGGGTTGTTTCTGAGTGCAACACCAACTGGGAACAACGCCGAGGGAATGATGAAAAAAGGGTTATAGGTCAATTTGGGCATCATACCCCATGACCTGGTCAAACTGGACATCATACCCAGGACTAATGAAATAAGGTCTATCATCCCCTATCATTTCAGTTGCTACATGCCCTAAGACAAGAACAAAAAATTCATGACTTCTATTGCAAGATTTCCAGGGTTCGAAGTATATGTTATATCACTTATGAGCTCACCAACGCTGCCTCTCAGGGGACTAACTACGTTGCATATGAAACTCCCTCCATTCAAGGGTGAAATGAAATGCACTTCCCAACATTCAAGAGTGCGTTGGTCAAATGGGAGCGAAATTCTCATTGTTTTGGAATCTCCACATGGCCAATGCCTTCTAGAAGAGTCCATATGTGTCAAAATTTGAATCCATGTGTCCATCGAACACCTGGGAGCTTGGGAACATGTGTTGCCTATTATTAGAAAGTTATTGATTGAGAAACTACCTTCAGTTTCCCTATAAATTGAGCACAGATCCTAGTGCTATGAATTGTTGGATTCTCAATTGAGAGAGTGATAGAAGTGATATGTTGTTGGTGATATGTTGATTGTGATGAGGCTAGGATGATGCTAGAGCTAGTGACATCAAATGGATAATTGGTTGTAACCTCCCCCTTTTACTCTCTAATAAATATTGTTCTTCATTTTCCCATATATGTATCTGTTTATGTTTCTATTTCTCATATGATGGATTCTTAACTGATATATATGTTTCATGTTCAATCGATTTAACTGATTAAGATAAATAGCCATCTATATATTGCAATCTCTTTGTTTTTTAGTGTTTATACTTGCAAAAACTAATATAGAGATCTAAGTTGGATTGGAAGCTACATCAAAAGTGACAGAAGGAGAATAGGAAGTGCTTGGATCACAAGTAGGTCTTTCTATAATTCTATGTGTCTATTTAATATTAGAGAAAGTGTCTGCAAAGTCTTTGATCTATTGTTCTAAATGCATAGAAGAACATTTATGGAATTTGATTTATCCGAAGATCATAATTCCGCATAACAAATTGGTGACTCTGTTGAGGAGTTTCCCTTCATTCCTAGTGTTTTTTCCTCTGCTTATCCACCTAGTAGCATCTACTATAATTTATTAGACTTTTGAATCAAAGAATTGCATTAGAAGTGTGTTCTATAGCTTGAATTTTGAATCTTTGCTGCACCCAACGCACTGTCTCCCCTTAGAGACCGTGTTGACCCCTTTGCCAACCAAATTCCATTTGAATTTGTCATTGTCATCATTCTTAGCCATTTGTTTGTCGTGTTTTCAATTTTCTCATACCTCCTAGAGACCAGTAAATTTTCCTGAATCTTCCTCCTTTGAAAAGTAAGTTTGTTCAATTTCTCTTTAAGTGTTTTTCTTTATCATTGACAAAGAAAATTCAAAGTATTTTATTTCTGCATTGTATCCATTTTTTTTGTAAAGGAAATTGTCGTTAAATTATTTGTTTCCTATAGGAAAAATCGTAGTTCCATTCTTCATTTTTCCTAAAAGAAAAATTGTTGTTAAATTCATAGTTTCTCAAATAAGAAAGCATTTGTTTTTTGTTGATTTGATACATATAGTTTCCTTTTTGCATTCACATTAAGGGGACTGAAAAGAAAAACCTACATTTGCATATATTGAATTGTGTGTTTTGAACAGGAAAAATTTAGTAAAGCTGCATATTAGTTTGTGCTCTTTGTTGTTTGCTCTCAAGACTGATTGCTTTTTCCCTTTAGTAGCTAGGATTTTCAGTGAAAAAGCTTAAATTGAAAATTTTTCTTATCATTTTAGTTTTTATTTTAGGAATTTCCATCACATCATCACGGTGAACCTTAAAAGGCAAATTTATAAACAAGATCAACTTAAAATTTATGTCAATTTACCTAAAAAAGCATTGGAACCATAACGATAACATTTAGAAGGTCTAAGCTAGAGACGTGTTCCGACATTGTTAAACATAGCAGTTGTCATTAATTACCTGCGATACATTCTAAGTGTGATACCTCACTCCACATATGTAACTATATCGGAGGTCCTTCACATACCTTTGGGTATATAGGGTGGTGTTCTAGTACGATAAATATAAAGGGGTGCTCTCACTGTGTGGTTTCACATCAGAAAGCGCTAATATGGACTTGGGCCTCCACGTACCTTCGAGTATATTTGGGAGGACAACTTTAGGTTGCTATCCATCCATAGTGAACCAAGTTGGCCGCCTTGTAAATTTTAATAAACCGAACACAGCATTCAGGGAGACTGCATGCCTGCACTTCTTGGCTCCCCAGGAGGTATTCTCCAGTTCACAGTTTCTTGGTAAATCTTTTTCCTAGAATTACCCTTTTATTTTTATTGGTTTTTGGTCATAAAATAAATCATTCATCATGGAATAAGAATATCACTTTCCCTATCATTCGTGTGTAATAGCACTGAAACCACCTTTATCATCAAAATATACTTCTGGTTGGTGAAGGAGACATCTCTCTACCGAAACTAGTACTATTAGTACCTTTGGTGCAACATCATCCGCATCTATACCAGAGTCGGCACAAGTTGTTTCTACAAATCTTGGCTCATCTACTATTGTCGAGATGGAGTCCTCATAGTTATCCGTGGTCATGATCCATCCAATCAGTGAGACCATACCTCCTAATCTTGACGGTGTTCAACTAGAAGTTGATCCAGTTCATGTCTCTTTTTTTCCAGAAAATCTGCATCACGAAGTCGAAAAATCAGAAGTTGTTCCTGTATAAGTCACCCCACAAACTATTGTATCCATTGAGTCTCCCATATCGCGCAGTCAACCTCCTGAAATATACTTTGGTCCTAAAGGAAAAATCCTTTCACCTAGTTTAATTTCGATTGAAGAAATACCACAAGACAAAAACCCTTTAACTCCAACTCATTTTGGGGCAGATATTTACCTGTATGAGTATTTTAATCAATCGCCTACCTCTAATTTTTTTGATCATGTGTCTATTAGAGTTCCCATAGATCCAACAGAGTATGCGTTTTGTCGGAAAACCATGCCTGAGCCAACATCTTCGGCTGGACCATCTGTTCCAATTGCGACAGCTTCTGCTCTTGCTACCCCATAGATGTTCACGACTTCACCAGAGTCACATTTATATGGTGGCCCTTCCATCCCACATGTTTACCAATATTTATCTGTAACCTTATCTGGTGCATCCTCAAACCCATGGACTTCACCAATGTCATCGTCTGGTATCCTAACTAGTAAATCTATAGTGAGTACTAAACGACTTGATCCTATATACACATCATCAGGGCAATATCAAGCTGGTCCATCTAGGTATATTCCATCCAGTACAATTTCAACTGGGCTCCCTGCATTTAGAGAACAATATTTTCCATATTATTATACTCCTCATGCTAGGGGCAACCTATGGTCACCCACTTTGACAGTACTCCATAGTTATTTGGTCATCCTAATGTTAGAATGAATTTTTTTCAATGGAAACCCACTCTGCCTATCCAACCACAAATGGTTGTACACTCGTATCAACCAGTTCAACCTGTTGCACCCACATCATCTCCACTTGTTAATAAATATTTACCCCTATTACAGACTCAAACTGTTGTACCTCAACCATCTTAGGTCGGTCCTTCCACTCAATACCCTCAAATATTGGGCCCTTAGACTCTAACTCCTTCGGTTGGTTTACAACAACCACCTGTATCTCGAATCATTTATTCACAAGCTATATTACCATATTATGGGATGTCACAGCCGCAACCAAGTTATACATATCCTCAATCGAATCCAAGTTATCCTATTTTGGGTTATAACATTGGTGGACAAACTCCTTAGCAGCCACAAGTGCAAAGCCACAACCTTCATTTCAACAAGTAACGTATACAGGTTTTGGTCAACAGAATCCTCAAGAATTTTCTTATCAAAACAACCCCTATCTAGGTTACCAGCAACAGATTCCTTATGTTTGTGCTCAAAGGCCCGTTTCCCAAGCAATTCCATCACACCTTGGCTATACTCATCCCGACCTCAATCGACAGTTTCCCTTTTTTGCAACTTTAGAGTTTTCGGATTTAAACTGGCTCACCAATGACCCAATCAACTATGCTCCTTGGTGGCCGGTGATACCCCATAAATTACCCTTGGATATTCCTAAGTTCAATGGAAACCCTGGGGAAGACTCTTCAACTCATGTTATGACTTATAATTTGTGGTGTTCATCAAACTCCCTAAATTACGACTCTCTTTGACTACGTATTTTCCAGTGTACGCTCACTGGTTTGGCCGCAAAATGGTACATTGAGTTACTAAAAGCTTATTTTGATAATTTCACTACCCTAGCTACTGTCTGTTTGGCCTGTTAGTCATCAGTAATTTTTTTCTATTTTGTAGATGACTGAATTCTTGTTCTATATTTCTAAAAACAAGATTCATGAATATTGTGAGTTTTAGAAATCTCACTGCCTTCATTATCCTTAAGATAATTTTTTCACTGTTTCACTATTCTATCATGTCATGGTCAACTTACCACTCCTAGAAGACCCCTCTTGGGCTAATGCGAACCATATTTATTCTATTTTCCCACCCATAACCTTAGTACTCTGTTTTTTCTTTGCCTCTCCCCTCCACTTGCCCTCTAAGATTACCAAAAAACCTACTCTTTCCCATATTCACAAAATGCCTCAAGCATTGATGATCTAAAAAATATCTCTGTAGGCTCTTTAGATAAACCAAGTACATTTGATTTTGGACCTTCAATACATCATTTTTTTAAAAACTCTATTTTTCATACTTGAAAACCCCAAGTCAAGCTTTCAGTCAAAGACTAAGTCAAAAGAGCCTCCCATTAGGTCACTAGGGTTTCATAGGTTGTAGGGTTATCTTTGGTGTTCTAAATCACTTTTCTTCATGTGCTAGAAGCTGAATCAGATGTGAAATAAGGTCATCACCTATTCTTCCAAAATAGATCAGAAATATCTCCAAGGAAGACCTACTTATCAAGTTAAAATTCTGCAAAGGATAGCCGTTCATTTTTTACATTTCTGCAGGAGTGTCAAGGTGACTGCCAGCAGAGAATAGGTGAGGTAAGAGACCTGCTCCTCATTAGAAGATATGCTCAAGAAAATGGAAGAGGAAGCAACCTATGTTCAAGAAAAATCAGGGTTTCTAGGCACTGATTAGGCCAGCAGTATGCCAAGAAAATATCAATGCATCAAATCACAAGGACAGAGGCACACCAGCACAACCAAGCATGAATTGAAGATTTTTAGAAATCATAGATGGAAAAGGGAAAAAGGTGAGGTGAATTGAACAGAAATTAATGAACTTGAAAGGGCTATAGAGAACTTAGAAGAAAACACTAATGATTCTTCTCTAACAGCCCAAAAACCTAAGGTTTTGGAAAGATAGGAAAAGGGGGTGAAATGAAGATGATGAGCCTCCATGATGACAACAGAAAAAGAGTTTGAAGAGGTTGTTGAGGGTGACTTCTAGGGTTTTCCAAGGTAAAGTGTTTCACTGCCTCAAAGGGAAAGCATGAAAGAGTATTAGTATAAGGAAGGTCAAGCCTTCATTTTTCAGTCATTTTCACTCAAATGATCAAAGGAATAAAAGCATAGGATTGAGTTTCAAGATGGAAAGCCAAGTTGATCATGAGGCTGTTGTTGTATAACTAAACGTTTCAAACACCAAGAAACATAAAAAGAGGAAAAATCAGTATGACATGGCACTTGCAAATCAGAATTGGGCAAAAGGAGATAACATATATGATTATGAAGAATGCAATGCTTATCAGAGATAGGTTTATTATGCCTCAAGAAAATCAGTGAGAAAGAAAAAACCAATTTTTCAGGTCACCCACACTCAGAAATGTCAAAATAGGTAACAACATGATTTCAATTTCACAGTGCAAGCAAAAAGAGGTTTTGACAGTGCTAAGCAAGCTGCCACCAAAGGAAAAAGAGCTACTTAAAAGTTTTTCAATTCACCTACACAACAAATGTGAAAAAGTTAGTGAAAGTGAAAAAAACTGAAAACATTAGCAAAGTGGGTTGTTGATTAAAAAAATTATCTCCCTAAAGATATAAAGGATCATTTTGCTCTCCTCTCATCTCATTTTTCATTTGAAAAGATAGTAAGAGCATTTAAGGAGAAAATTTCTGAGTTTTAGTGAGAATTCGGGTAAGGTTGCCTGGCGCTATGCGTTCGTGCAGGTGCTACACTTACAACACCTGGCACTGTGTGTAGGGGAGGTTTTATAGTGTAAAAATACACTGCGCTGCACATTCAGGTGAACACGCTGTGCGTTCAGGCGGGTGGTACCCGTTCGCCCAGGATTGCCCAATAGACACCAAAACACATTTAGTGATGCATGTAGGAGGCCCAACAGGCCCGACAGGCACATGATTTCGCTTAGAACTACCCTTAGAGAGGCTCGACTGGCCTAGAAGTGGTCGACGTTGCGTGTAGGAAGCCCGACAGGCCTACACGAGGGTAGGTGTTGCGCTCAGGAGTCCTGGCAAGCCTGCACGCGGGTAGATGTTGTGCTTAGGGCATAAATGACTCGACAACATGTTCAGGCATTGTGCATACGCTATAGGCCCTCTCCCACTTGAAAAATTGCCAAAAAACACAAAGGAGAAACTCCAAGCTACCTTCAAGGACCTGCAAAGAAGCTAAAAATTGGAGAATGAGGGAGTGTTAGGAATGAAGAAGGCCAAGTTCCTATGATGAAAAAGCACAAGGGTGGCAAGGTTAAAAAATTTGAGCCCCAAGACATTGTGGAGATTACTACCTCTCCCATGATTCTCACACGCTTTCAAATTGTAGGGTGATTTCAATTTTTTGAAAGAGTCCAACAAGTGAAAAATCACCTAGAGCTCACAAGGTATTCATTCTTAGCCTACATAAAAAACAATCAAGCTTGGCAAGGGTGACCTTTGAAATCTCATCAGATGTCGTTTCTAGTGCTACAAGTACACCTGATGTTGGTGAAAGATGGTTCAAGAGAGAAAAGTTGGACATGAGCTACTATGAGCCATTTATCAAACCTAGGTACAAAAAGGTTGCAAAACCATTTTCCCTTTCTCACACTTGTTGGACAGGTATGCACCCTTGATGAGGGTCATCATGAAATACTTTAACTGTGAGGGAAGGTACTGAAGACTCTATTCCTACCATGTTAGATTGCTCATGCATTTCACTAGGGTCAAGATGCTTCATTTTCCCTACTACCTCTATAGGAGTATTGACAAGATGTCTTTTTTTGTCCAGAGGAGGAACTATTCCAAACAAATGCAAAGTTTGTTCCATCATTCCTTGATCAAAATTATTGTGCTACATCAGTTGGAGAAAAAGGGCATACCTTGGGAGATGTTCATTTCTCATGAAATGTTCATAATCCCACAACCCCATCATTAGCCAAATTTACCCTCATCATCTCATCCTCCTCCCTCTACTCCTCCATCACCTCCTACTGACCATACCTCATCCTCTACACATGTATCCCCTCCTCAAGGAAACCTCCCTTCCTCATCTTCTGTTGATGCATCATATCAAGAAGGAAGTGGAAGTGAACAAGAAAGTGGAAATGAGGGTGAGGATGACAATGAGTCAAACCAAAATGAAGATGAAGGTGATGATTATTTAAGCCCACAAGAGGCAGGGAACATGAAAATAGAAGGGGATGATGAAAGTGAAGGAAATGAAGAAGCTGACAGTAGAAATGAATTGACCAGTGATGAAGAAAGCAGTAATCACACTAAATTTTTTGAAGATGAGCAAGAAAAAGATAGCATGGGCACAAATGTGGAAAGTGACAGAGAAACAGAGGATGATCCTAAGGACAACAGTGATACTAAGAGCCCTAATGATGGTCAAAACAGTGAGGCTCTTAGTCATGACAGAGAAGAGGGAAAAGATGAAGAGGGTAGCCAAAATGAAGATGATGACAATATAGAAAATGAATAAGAGGCTGAATACAACATATAAACCAAAGAAGGCAGCCATTAAATTCATGAAAACGGTGAAGAAAATGAAGAGGCTGATGGTGAAAATGAAGATCACAACAATGAAGAAGCAAGCAAATACAATGAAGGGAAAAACGAAAGTGCACAAGTCAGTAAAGAGGCCAGCAGTGAGACTAATGTTGAAGGTAAAGAGGTAAGCAGTAGTCAAGGTGATGAAGAGGGAGGCATGGAAACAAATGATGGCACCTATGATGAAAACACCAAGGTAATCACAATTAAACCTCTTCCATTGACATACCACAGGGGAGGAAGGCATGTGTTTTCTGCCTCAAAAAGGCAAGGGACCATGACCTCCACATCCACTAAGCAGCTAGATAAAGGAAAAAAAAAGGTGAAGAGAGGTAAGAGAGGTAAGTGAGAGCTTAAATAAGGATTGGGCATCATTGACCTAGAAGTGAAAATGAAGACACTAAGAGGGCCACTAGCATACCACTCCAAAGCAAGTGCATAAATTAAGGATCTAGAAGGATGCCTTGATATGGCCATGTATAAAATTGAATATTATAAGAATGAGAACAAGCAGCTAAAGAAGGTGAAGAGGGACCTTGACCTCCAAAAGAAAATGACCAAGCACTATGCATTGCAAAATCAAATTGTGAAGGCTAAACTCAAAGAGGCCCATTTCAAGCTACATGCACTAAAAGGGGAAAAAGACCAAGAAAACCTTGGAATCTTGGCTGAATATTCTCTGTAGGCTTCTCAAGCCCCATTAGGAAGACATCCACCAATTTTAAGAAATTTTTGACAAATTTTGGTATTTCGCAAATTTGGAGGCCTGTAAGTGCATCACCCTTGGCGCTGCGCTTTCCTATAAGGCATCCCCAGGAGGAAACCTTTGCATTTTTGGAATCCTCACATATAGTACAATATGCTCAACAAATTTCAGAGCATTTGGATCACTTTTGACCCCTCAAAAGGCCAAAAAACACCTCATTTTTCACCTTTCTGCCTCATTTTCAGGCTTGGCGTTGCGCCTAGAGAAATTTTGGGAAATTTACCTTTTGGATAGGTTAATGGAGCTCAATCAGAAACACAAGGGAATTTTTGGAAAGTAGACTCAACAAGCTTTCTAACGGACCATCACAGAGAAAATTCCAACATCGGGAAGGTCACCAAAATTTGGCTGCAAGTGGACCCAGTTTCTACCCATGAAGGCGCTACGCGTTCAGACCTCAGTGTGCGTTTTTGGCCAAAAAGTCAAAAAAAGACACTCATTAATGGAAAAATGATATTTTAGTGTTTTTTGAGGTGAATCAATCCAAATTTAGGTGCTATGAGTTATTTTGGCATTTATTTCATCAAATATTTTGTGCCTTGGGCCTTGCATGGTCTCTTAGGCATAAATGACATTTATGGATGATTTTGACATTTTGAAACCCTATTTAGAATTTTTTCCCTCATTTTCTAGATAAATAGAGCATGAGGGACTTATTTTAAAATGTTGGCATTTGATGACTCTTGAGAGTAATATATGGTTTTTTGTAGATTGAAGAGGAAATTGGTGTTGTGGAGCTTGTGAATGGCTTGTTTTGCTTATTGATGGAGAAGGCTTGCTTCCAAGATCCCTGAGCTTGGTTAATGGTGATGAGATTCTATTCATTTATTGTTTTCTTATGTATCATTTTGTTTCATCCTTCTATATTGCAGTAGTACAAGCATTTTAGACTAAGAAATGTTCTTCAAAGGCACCTTAGCTCTGTCTGTTCTTCACTACCTCTATGTTTTCCTCTGCTAAGTAAGTTTAGAGAATTCTTAGTTGCTCTCTAGACCCACCCAAGATTTTTTACATTATGAATGGTTCAATACAGTAGATATCATATATTTTTTATGGTTAGTCCTGCTTGTTTGATGTCACTAAAACACTGTTCTTGAGATTTTTCTATGAAGTACCACTAATTAGGTTTGCCAAAGAGGCTATGTTTTGATCATACCCTTTTTCCATGCTTGAAAAGTAATTTTGAAGATCTTTATGGCTATGATCAATGATTTTTAGGAGTTCCCTCTTCCTTGATTAAAGTTGTATGTTTATCTTAAATGTTTTTCTAACCTTGAAGGTGAAATCACTAGAAGTTAAATGAGTTTCTCGCCTTCTATAGTTCATTGAATTGTTTGTCTTAAATGCTTATTTTCTTGAGTTGAATCAAAGAGTTATTGGTTTGCCCTGTCTTATGATTACTTCTTTATGTTGAATAGTGTTGAAGGCTCTTATTGTTAAAGTATTTGACAAAGGATTCTTAATTTCCCTTTGCCCTACTTTGTTCACAAACTTGATGTTCATCTCATATCACACAAACCTTGAAAATATATTGACCAGGCTAGATTTTCCCAGCTATGCACCCTTATTCATTGTTGAACTTTACATGACTTTTTATAGACTCCATATCCCAATGACTTGAAAATTTACTCACTCCATCTATTCTACTTGATCATCTACCTAACCAAAACAAAAAAACAAACCCTACACTTAACAACTAGCCTAAAATCAAACCCTAAAAGAAAACAAGTTCACATCCTTTTCACAAATAGAGAGAGCCCTATCAGAGTCTAGGAAGGCTAGGTCCTAGGACTACAAAGACTATTCTGATGTTACCCTATGCATTTGGTCTACCAATCTTCCAAATCACAGGACACTAACATAATGGCGATCACGGTGGGACCTTCTGAATAAATAACGTCTTAGACATCCTTAAGACCTCAAAAAACCCACAAACATCCTTATATTGGCTTTCAATTGTTGATCGTGGAAAACAAGTACATCCTTAAACAGTAAACATCCTCCACCTGACGACTCCACTGGCCTCCAGTAAGCCTACTAACCCCACTAGTTCTTATAGACTCCCATGGGAATGCATTTAGCAATCCCAATCATGTTTATGGTGGACAACAAAGTTTAAATCTTCTACTTGGCGACTCCACAACCCTCAATTGACCTTAATAATCCACTGGTAGAAGACTCTAGACTGGTTGAAAAGATGCAGTGACCCCTTTCTAATTTACAAACATGGATCCAAGAATACAACGAATATATGCCCCAATGAGTAGAGATCATATCCCTGGATTCCCACACAAAATGCCTCAAATAAATTGGATAAAAAAGCTACCTATATTTCAAGATGAAAAAGTTGATGACCCCTCGTTACATCTCATCAAATTTCATATACATATATGGAGGTTAAAAGTTGAATGGCATGAGGACTGCCTCATGAAAATTTTTATGGAAACATTAGAGAGTAAGGCAAGGGAATGGTATGAAAGTCTGAAACTAAGTAGTTTTTTTTCCTTAAAAGACCTCCATAAGGTATTCTATGACCATTATAATGAATATTTTCCATCTTTATCATTAGCTGAAAATTTTTGTGATCAATTTGAAGATTTCATACAATACCTTGTAAACATTGATGAAGATTTATGGAACTGGCATCCTGAAGATCTATTAGAAGAACTCCATGCATTTCATACTCAAGATAACTATTATGACAACCAAGAAGAGTTGGTTGAGGATGAAATAAATTAGGAAGTAAAGGAAGATCTTTAGGATATCTCTGAAGGCACAATTGATGACTTACCATCTCTTCTAGGAGAGGCTCAAGAAGACATTCAACCTCAAAATCAAGCTTCACAAGAGAAAGAGAATTGTTGTAGTTCTATCCTAAGAAAGAGAAAGATGCCTCCTCTTTTAACTGAAGAGGAAATAGATCAGACTATAAGCATGCAACTAGCCTCTAAACCTTCATGTGAACATAAAATTTCTATGTATGTTCCTGCTAATCCAATACGTTTGATTGGTGACATTACTTATGTTGATGATTCTCCAAATTTTGGTCAGCCTGATGATGGTCATGTTCTCCAAACATAAGCTAATATTGCAAAGAAATCAACAGTTGATTTATGGGATGAAGTTCAATATCATCAGCTTGAAAATAGTAATCAACCAATATAGGTCACCTATGACACTGATGAGGAAAGTCTGGAAAGTTTGGAAGTAAGTGAAGGATCTCTCACTCTTTGTTCTACTTCATTTCAGTCTATCACAAATAACTTTCATACGATTGGAAATCAACAGTATTTCAGTTTGGATGTTGAGGCTCGAGAGGATTATGAACTTATTGAGCAAGTTGTAAATGAGACACCTTTTCCTGAAATTATTGAGGAAATCATTTGGGACATGGATTTTCTCCTCAACTTCAAATTTGCATCCACCGAGTTCCATTGAAGTTCAAATTGTAGATGAAGGCTTGGAAATTGAAAATCAAAAGACTGCTCCTGCTCATCAACATGATGGCCTTCACACAGATTTCATCCCACTCAATCAAAGCATCTCAGTTTTGTTAGAAGACAAAATTGCAATATATGATGAGAATGACAGTGCAGATGATCATGAGGAAGAGATGGATTTTATTTCCAAAAAGAACCCTAAGCTTAGTCAAGTGGAGGAAGAAGTAGTCTTGGATCAAGCTTATTTCCAAAATCCTCTAAGCCAGGTATTATTTCAAGACCCCTTTACTATTTTCTTAGAGAAAATTGAAGAGGGAGTAAAATATGTCAAGAGTAGTTTGATGCAAGGTTTAAAGAAAATTTTAGGCACTATTGTTCAAACACAAGTGAGGTGGGAGTGGCATTTTGATTTTTTCAAAACACTCAATGAGCTGAACCAAGATTCCTCATGGAATCATCTGCTTGATTGGTTGTACTGGAAAGAGAGTTCACCAGTTGAATGTATATCATGTATAGGTTAGATTAGGATAGATAGGAAAGAAGATAATCTTAGCGCTATGAGCATATTTCTAGTTTTTAGTTTTAGAATGTTGATCTTGAAAACACAAAAACACAAAAAAGATGAAAAAGAGGGAAGATTTAAAGAAGAGGTACAACCCCATACCCAAAAAAGAGTAATGCTGAAAGTGAGCAAGTCTAAATGCCATTACTTGTTAAGAGAAAGATTTTTGTTTAGTCATCTAGGCTAATCATGGTTGAACATGTTTTGAATTTTTGATGTTAGGTTAGTGAAATAAGGCTTGTTAGATCATTTAAGCTTGACTTGTCAGTAGGAATAGATTATGAGAATAATATACTAGTTCTCAATTCTCAAATCTGAACCAAGGAGAAAGATAGGGATGATCAACAAATGATCAATCACAGCCCTCATGATTTCTAGTTTTGTTTGTACAAAAAATAATGTCTCTGTGCATCTTGTCCCAATGCCACAACCCATGATGAAACAGATTGTTTAATCCTGGTTCAAATCATGTTTTCAATTTCATGTCAATAGATTAGAGAATGAAGTTTTTCATAGAGTTCAATCTTGACAGATTGATAGTGTAGGTAGAGAATAAAAGAGTTCACTAGCATAATCTGAACTGTTGGAAGTAATAAGGGTACAAGTAGATAGTTTCTTTTTTCTTTCGAAAGAAAAGAATGTCAAGGGTTTGCCAGTTTAAGTGCACCCAAGGAAGAAAAAATGCTAGGCAAAGTAGGCTGGGTAGGTAGAGATGAGGTTGAAATAATCACGTTTTACATATTCTTGAGATCATAACTTCAAGAGAAACATCAACAAATGAAATAAGAAAAATATACCCAATGGATGAGGCACTGGTCTTCATAAACTCAAAGGTTTGATATCTGGAGTTCTAGACACCTCCTAAAAAGGAGCTACCCTCCCCAAGTGGAACCATTGTTAGTCATCAATAATTTTTTTGCTATTTTGTAGTTGACTAAATGCTGGTCCTAGATTTCTAAAAACAAGATTCATGAATATTGTGAGTTTTAGAAATCTCACTGCCTTCATTATCCTTAAGATAATTTTTTCACTGTTTCACTATTCTATCATGTCATGGTCAACTTACCACTCCTAGAAGACCCCTCTTGGGCTCATGCCACTCATATTTATTCTATTTTCCCACCCATAAACTCAGTACTCTGTTTTGCCTTTGCCTCTCCCCTCCATTTGCCCTCTAATATTACCAAACAACCTACTCTTTCCCATATTCACCAAAGGCCTCAAGCATTGATGATCTCAAAACTATCTTTGTGGGCTCTTTAGTTGAATCAAGTACATTGGATTTTTGATCTTCAATACATCAATTTGTCAAAAACTCTGTTTTTCATACTTGAAGACCCCAAGTCAAGCTTTCAGTCAAAGACCAAGTCAAAAGAGCCTCCCATTAGGTCACTAGGGTTTCATAGGTTGTAGGGTTATCTTTGGTGTTCTAAATCATTGCTCTTCATGTGCTAGAAGCTGAATCAGATGTGAACGAAGGTCAATACCTATTTGTCCAAAATATATTAGAAAGATCTCTAAGGAAGACCTCCTTATCAAGTTCAAATTCTACAAAGGACAACTATTCATTTTTGACATTTCTGCAGGAGTGTGAAGGTGACTATCAACAAAGAATAGGTAAGGTAAGAGGCATACTCCTAATTAGAAGATATACTCAAGCAAATGGAAGAGGAAGCAACCTATGTTCAAGAAAAATCAGGGTTTCTAGGCACTGATTGGGCCAATAGTATGCCAAGAAAAGATCAATGCATCAAATCACAAGGACAGAGGCACACTAGCACAACCAAGCATGAATTGAAGATTTTTAGAAATCATAGATGGAAAAGGGAAAAAGGTGAGGTGACCTGAACATAAATGAATGAACTTGAAAGGGCTATAGAGAACTTAGAAGACAACACTAATGATTCTTCTCTAATAGTCCAAAAACCTAAGGTCTTGGAAATATAGGCAAAGGGGGTGAAATGAAGATGATGAGCCTCCATGATGACAACAGAAAGAGAGTTTGAAGAGGTTGTTGAAGGTGACTTCTAGGGTTTACCAAAGTAAAGTGTTTCATTTCCTCAAAGGGAAATCATGAAAGAGTATCAGAATAAGGAAGGTCAAGCCTTCATTTTTAGTCATTTGCACTCAAATGATCAAAGGAATAAAAGCATATGGTTGAGTTTCAAGATGGAAAGCCAAGTTGATTATGAGGCTGTTGTTGTATAAATGAACGTGTCAAACACCAAGAAACATAAAAAGAGGCAAAATCAGTATGACAGAGCACCTTAAAATCAGAAGTGGCCAAAAGGAGATAGCATACATGATTATGAAGAATATAGTGCTTGTAAGAGATAGGTTTATTATGCCTCAAGAAAATCAGCGAGAAGGAAAAAACCATTTTTTCAGGTCACCCACACTCAGAAATGTCAAAAGAGATAAAAACATGATTTAAGTTTCATAGTGCAAGTAAAAAGAGGTTTTGACAGTGCTGAGCAAGCTTTCACCAAAGGAAAAAGAGCTACTTAAATTTTTTCAATTCACCTACACAGCAAATGTCAAAAATTTAGTGAAAGTGAAAAAAACTGAAAACATTAGCAAAGTGTGTTGTTGATTTAAAAATTTGTTTCCCTAAATATATAAAGGATAATTTTTCTCTCCTCTCATCTCATTTTTCATTTGAAAATAAATTCAGAGCATTCAAGGAGAAAATTTCTGAGTTTTGTGAGAATTCGGGTAAGGTTGCCTGGTGCTACGTGTTCGTGCAGGCGTTGCACTTACAGCACTCGGTGCTACGCCTAGGGTAGGTTTTACAGTGTAAAAATACATTGTGATGCATTTTTGGGTGAACATGCTGCGCATTCGGGCGGGCGGTACCCATTCACCCAGGATTTCCCGACAGACACCAAAACACATTCAGCATTGTGCATAGGATGCCCGAAAAGCCCGTCAAGCACAAGATTCACCTGGCGCTACGCTTAGAGAGGTCCGACTGGCGCAGAAGTGCCCGACGCTAAATGTAGGAAGACTGGTAGGCCTACACGATGGTAGGCACTGCGCTCAGGAGTCCCGATAAGCCTGCATGCGGTCAGACGTTGCGCTTAGGGCAGAAGCTACCCGTCAACACATTCAGGCATTGCGCCTAGGCCAGAAGCCTTCTCCCACTTGTAAAATTTCCAAAAAAAACAAGGGAACACCTCCAAGATGCCTTCAAGGACCTGCAAAGAAGCTAAAAATTGGAGAATAAGGGAGTGTTAGCAGTGAAGGAGGCCAAGTACCTATGAGGAAAAAGCACAAGGGTTGGAAGGTTAACATATTTGAGCCCCAAGACACTGTGGAGATTACTACCTCTCCCATGATTCTCACATGTTTTCAAAATTTAGGGTGCTTTCAGTTTTGTGAAAGAGTCCAACAAGTGCAAAATCACCCAGAGCTCAGAAGGTTATTCATTCTTAACCTACATAAAAAAAAATCAAGCTTGGCAGGGGTGACCTTTGAACTCTCATCAGATGTCATTTCTAGTGCTACAGGTATACTTGATGTTGGTGAAAGGTGGTTCAAGAGAGAAAAGTTGGACATGAGTTGCTATGATCCATTTATCAAACCTAGGTACAAAGAAGGCTGCAAAACCATTTTCCCTTTCTCACACTTGCTGGACAGGTATGCACCCTTGATGAGGACCATCATGAAATACTTTACCTGTGAGGGAAGGTACTCTAGACTCTAATCCTACCATGTTATATTGATCATGCATTTCACTAGGGCCAAGATGCTTATAGGAGTATTGACAAGATGTTTTCAGTTGTCCTAAGGAGGAACTATTCCCAACAAATGCAAAGTGTGTTCCATCATTCCTTGATCAAAATGATTGTGCTACATCAGTTCAAGAAAAATGTCATACCTTGGGAGGTGTTCATTTCTCATGAAATATTCACAAGCCCATAGCCCCATCATCAACCAAATTTACCCTCATCATCTCATCCTCCTCCCTCTACTCCTCCATCACCTCCTACTGACCATACCTCACCCTCTACACATGTATCCCCTCCTCAAGGAAACCTCTCTTCCTCATCTTCTCTTGATGCCTCGTATCAAGAAGGAAGTGGCAGTGAACAAGCAAGTGAAAATGAGGGTGAGGATGGAAATGAGTCAAACCAAAATGAATATGAACATAATGATGAGTTAAGCCCACAAGAGGCCAAGAACATGGAAATAGAAGGGAATGATGACAGTGAAGGAAATGAAGAAGCTGACAGTAGAAATGAATTGACCAGTGATGAAGAAAGCATTAATCACATTGAAAATGTTGAAGATGAGGAGGAAAAGGACAACATGGGCACAAATGTGGCAAGTGACAAAGAAACACAGGATGATCCTAAGGACAACAGTGAGACTAAGAGCCCTAATAACAGTTAAAAAAGTGAGGCTCTTAGTCATGACAGAGATGAGGGAAAAGGTGAAGAGGGCAGCCAAAATGAAGATGATGACAATAAAAAAAATGAAGAAGAGACTGAATACAACATAGAAACCAAAGAAGGCAGTCATGATAGTCATGACAGTCATGAGAACAATGAAGAAAATGAAGAGGTCGATGGTGAAAATGAAGATCAAAACAAGGAAGAAGCAAGCAGCTACAATGAAAGGCAAAATGAAAGTGCACAAGTCAGTAAAGAGGCCAGTAGTGAGACTAATGTTGAAGGTAAAGAGGTAAGCAACAGTCAAGGTGATGAAGAGGGAGGCATGGAAACAAATGATGGAACTTATGATGAAAACACCAAGGTAATCACAATTAAACCTCTTCCATTGACATAACACACTGGGGGAAGGCATGTGTTTGCTACCTCATAAGGGCAAGGGACCATGACCCCCACATCCATTAAGTAGCTAGATAAAGGCAAACAAAAGGTGAAGATATGTAATAAATGTAAGTGGGAGCTTAAACAAGGATTGGGCATCATTGACCTAGAAAGTGAAAATGAAGACAATGAGAGGGCCACTAGCATACTGATCCAAAGCAAGGATGCAGAAATTAAGGATATAGAAAGATGCATTGGTATGGCCATGTATAACATTAAATATTATAAGAATGAGAACAAGCAGCTAAAGAAGGTGAAGAGGGAATTTGACCTCCAAAAGAAAATGACCAAACACTATGCATTGCAAAATCAAATTGTGAAGGCTAAACTCAAAGAGGCCCATGCCAAGCTACAGGAACTCAAAGGGGTCAAAGACCAAGAAAACCTTGGAATCTTGGTTAAATATTCTCTATAGGATTCTCAAATCCCATGATGAAGACATCCACCAATTTTGAGAAATTTTTGACAAATTTTGGTTTTTTACAAATTTGGAGGCCTCTAAGCACAACACCCCTGGCGCTATGCTTTGATCTAAGGAATCCTCAGGAGGAAAAAATTTCATTTTTGGAATCCTCACATCTATTACATTATTATCACCAAATTTCAGAGAATTTGTAGCATTTTTTACCCCTCAAAAGTCCAAAAAACACCTCATTTTTCACCTTTCTGCCTCATTTTCAGGCCTGACACTGCACCTAGAGCAGTTTTGGGAAATTTACCTTTTGGATAGGTTAATGGAGCTCAATCAGAAACCAAGGTAATTTTTCAAAATTAGACTCAGAAATATTTCCAACGGGTCATCACTAAGCAAATTCCAACATCGAGAAGGCCACCAAAACTTAGCTGTAAGTGGACCCAGTTTCTGCCCATGAAGGCACTAAGCGTTTAGACCTCATTGTGCGCTTTTGGCCAAAAAGTCAAAAAAAGACACTCATTAATGGAAAAATGATATTTTAGTGTTTTTTGAGGAAAATCACTCCAAAGTTAGGTGCTAGGAGTTATGTTGGCATTTATTTCATAAGATATTTTGTGCCTTGGGCCTTGCATGGCCTCTTAAGCATAAATGACATTTATGGATGGTTTTGAAATTTTAAAACCCTAGTTAGGGTTTTTTCCCTCCTTTGATAAATAAATAGAGAATGAGGGCCTTATTGTAAAAGGTTGGAATTTAATGGCTCTTGAGAGTAATATATGGTTTTTTGGAGATTGAAGAGGAAATTGTTGTTGTGGAGCTTGTGAATGGCTTGTTTTGCTTATTGATGGAGAAGGCTTGCTTGTAGGATCCCTGAGATTGGTTAATGGTGATGTGCTTCTATTTATTTGTTTTTTTCTTATGTATCATTGTGTTTCATCCTTCTATATTGCAGTAGGACAAAGTTTTTATACTAAGAAATGTTTTTCAAAGGCACCTTAGCTCTGTTTGTTCTTCATTGCCTCTATGTTTTCCTCTACTAGGTCAGTTTAGAGAATTCTTAGTCATTTATCTTATGAATGGTTCAATACAGTAGATATCATAGATGTTTTATGGTTAGCCCTCCTTGTTTGATGTCACTAAAACACTGTTCTTGAGATTTTTCTTTGAAGTACCACTAATTAGGTTTGCCAAAGAGGCTATGTTTTGATCATACCCTTTGTCCATGCTTGAAAATTTGTTTTGAAGATATTTATGGCTATGATAAATGATGTTTAGTAATTCCCTCTTCCTTGATTAAATTTATATGTTTATCTTAATTTTTTTTCTAACCTTGAAGGTGAAATCACTAGAAGTCAAATGAGTTTCTCACCTTCTACAGTTCACCAAATAGTTTGTCTTAAATGATTATTTTCTTGAGTTGAATCAAAGAGTTATTGGTATGCCTTGTCTTATGATTAATTCTTTATGTTGAATAGTGTTGAAGGCTCTTCTTGTTAAAGTATTTGCCAAAGGATTCTTAATTTACCTTTTCCCTACTTTGTTCACAAACTTGATGTTCATCTCATATCACAGAAACCTTGAAAATCCACTGAACAGGCTAGATTTTCCCTGTTATGCACCCTTATTAATTGTTGAACTTTACATGACTTTTTATAGACTCCATAGCCCAATGACTTGAAAATTTCCTCACTCCATCTATTCTACTTGATCATCTACCCAACCAAAACAAACAAACAAACCCTACACTTAAAAACTAGCCTAAAATCAAACCCTAAAAGCAAACAATCTCACATCCTTTACACAAATAGAGAGAGCCCTCTTTGAGTCTAGGAAGGCTAGGTCGTAGGACTCCAAATACTGGTCTGATGTTACCCTGTGCATTTGGTTTTCCAATCTGCCAAATCACAGGACACTAACATGAACCACTTCTACTTACCCATATGATATGAAACCGGAACGAAACTCTTGACTAATTTTAAACAGACTAATACTAATCACATTTATGATCATATTCATGAGTGGCGTCATCATCGTTGTAATATCTCATGGGAACATGAAGCAATAATTCACACAACATAAGAACTTACAGCAAGATAGAAAATAAATCTAAGTAAAAATCAGAATATGCAGAAAGAGTTGAGCCATTTTATTATATTGGAGATGAATCAGTTACACAAGTACAAGATATAGGTAGATCTAGCCAAAAAGATGAGCTAAGATCACCTAGAAAACATGTGTGAAGCAGGTACAACGTAACTGTTGAGGCTCTGCAGCAAATACTGCACTGTCTCTTCAGCAAAATATAAACATGGAGTTGCAGGCTGAAAAGAGAAATTCAGATCTACTCAAAACTAGAGCTCTGATGATGCCAAGATTCATGATCTGGCCACTATGATGGATTCCCAAGATAACCCAGAAATGATTTTCCAGATCTACAAATTTGGAAAAATCAACTCCCCAGGGTTTGATCCTTGATCTGCTGGGAAATAAAAATCTAAAGCTAGATTTGCAGAATATATGGCTGAAATATGTGCTCATATCAGATCTATGAATGAAGGGCTGATCCATTCCTCAGATCTATGAGCTAGGATCTCTAGATCTAGCTTCTCAATCCTCCAAAAGATGATTGTAGCTACTACAACACAACTGCCTCTCAAAACTGCGTTGTGAGGGAAAGATAGGCCTTTTGCTTGCTGAAAAATGCTTTAATAAGATCTAGGCTGATGGTAAGAGTGATGGAAATGTGAAGGAATGATCCTCCACTAGATTGCTAGCTAAAATACTAGCAACATCCTACCTCCTTTCAGATCTATAATATGGACAACGTTATTCTTGGAGAGAATACTGCTGCTAGGATGTCAATAAATTTTGGCATGATGCCAGATCTACAATGAAGCTTTGGGAGTGGTGCAATATAGGCCTGAGTGATGGGAATAATCCCTCACCTTGTTCTCCAGCTGAAGTACCGAAGACAACTATCACCTTCAAAACTGATCTTCAGAAAAACGCAGTTTTCTGAATATGAATGTTCTGTAGAAAGTAGGAAATGGAAATGGCACTTAAAGCTTGATGTATAATGAAGTACAAACCTCTTCCTTAGAGATCACTCAAAGAAAGAGGAGGGAATCCCGCCCGGGAACACCCTACACTAAAAAACACCTGCAATCTATGCTAAACAGCCCAAGATTGCAGTGGAATGTCACTTGACAATTCCAGATCTAAAAGATCATACATCAAAATAATCCAAGATGCCTTCCACCTTTGCCTTCATCTCCTTTATAAAGATTCAGCCCCCTCAAGCCTTGGCCCTAATCTCAACTTCTGTCTTAGGTGGATAAGATCCTCCAAGTGGGACTGCATTATTTGAACAAATCAACCAAATAGTCTAGGTGAAATGTACACCCCTCCATCATGTGTGCTTCATTCCTCCACCACTTGACCCCTTGGTTTGAAATCTTCAATATATTAGTTGACTGAATCAACCCTCCATGATCTCTCTCATTAAATGAGACATGATCTCCAATCTCATTCACATTAGTAGTTTCTCAACTACCTCTTTTTGCAGATCTAGACTAAATTAAACCACATTCATACACACAAAGTGGATATTTATTCTTATTGAGGATTGTGGGTCCCTCCACCCTTTTATTTACTTAATTCATTAAGAAAATCAAGGACTCTAATATTCCAAATGTGATGTGAGAATTTGGGAATATTGTAGTCCCCCCCGGAAAAATGTTGCTTGTCCTCAAGCAACTCCAAAAGTAGATGCAAGGCCATCTATTCCCCTCCATATGTCATCCACATAAGGAAGGCTTCCTCCATTTTCTGCAATAGGTTATGTATGTTTGGTTCCAAAGTTGTCTCTAAAAGCATAAGGAATGACCCCCAACTGTTTGGTTAGATGTCCTCCTCCCATCATGAAGTACCAAGTGACAACCATGTGATGTCCAACATCATCAACAATACATGAGAGACATAAAATAAAGTAGCTCTTTCCACAAGGGAAAAGCTTCATCATACAATACATATCTTCATCCCATGTTTTATGAATTAGATTGAGCATTGATATGCTCCCATACTTAGCCCTGTTGGCCTTGTTGGATCCAAACTCCATCATCTCAAAGTTATGAAAAAGAAGAAGGGATGAAGAAATATGGTTAGACAAATATGTCAAACCATATTCTCCTAAAAAAAACCACTGGAGTAAGGTTCTTTATTGCCATCCTCCATCTCCTCCATGTACGATGATCAAGCCAAACTCCCCCATAAGCAACCAAAGCAACAAGAGATCTTGCTGCTTCCTTTCCTCCTCATGTGCATCATGAAGCATAAGCATACTAATGGACATATGAGATGTCACATCAGCCCAATACAAAGAAACATCATCAATGCACATCATGAGATCATTATGTCATATTTTAAACAATACAAAACACATAGACATAGGAGATTTCATGTGGTGGCCAAACTCTCTCAAGTGAAACCAAAATGGACATGCCTTCCATTGCTGCAATTTATCATTGAAAGACAATGCATGATTCAGAAAATATTGATTTATTGGGTGGTATCCATACTCACCCAAGAGCAGCCGGCGCAACCATGCCTCCTTCTTCATTTCATACATGTTTTTCAAGGCATGGATCAGAAAAATAGGTGCCTTTGGAGAGTGATAGAAATCTCCCAATGGCAACCAATGTAACCAAGCATGCTGGCCCATACAAATTTGCAAGGGGTGCTGCAACCCCTTGATTATCATCCTTACCCATTCACTCCCATGGGGATGATGAATGAATTACTACATAATCATGGCACCCTCCCTTTGTAGAATTCCATCCTTCCAAAACTTTTGAAGAGCTTTGCATTCCATGAAATTTTGAAATGCATCTCTAATGAGATTCTCTCTCCATCAAAGGCCCTCCAAAACTAAATAAGTTTTGAATTTAATGAAAGTAGAATTTTCTCTTTGAGAAGTGAGAGGCTCATTGAGAAAGGGTCATCTAGAAAGGAGAAAATATTTTTCATTTCAAGATGTCTACCATTTGTCATCTTTGCTTCCATTTCTTCATGAATGAAGCTACCTCCAGAGTGTTCCAAGAATGATGAAGCCCTTTCTTTGTCACAGCTACTAAGTGACAGTGCTATATATCTATAGGGTGATACATGAATAGTCTCAAAGCAAGTTACAACATTGATCTCACAGTCAGTCATTGTACATAGGATAATGCTAATCTTGTTTTACTGAAACTCTACATCTCAACTCAAGGGGTTGAATGTAGCTCAACAATGATGAACAGGGATAGTTTTCAGGCTCCTCCTTGATTAGATCAAGGGTCCTCTGCGCTGTGATATGTTTCTAATTCAAATCATCATTTTTTTCTAATCCTTGTTCATGCATTGATCTTGAAACACTATGTGCTGAAATTTTGTGCATACCTTCGATCAACTAATATGTGGGAACCTCTTGACAGAACACAAGAGTTCCTCCAACTGGGACAATATTATCTCCAACTGTTGGTAAGAGTGATGGCCTGTTTTCTTCAAGTGTACCAGTGCTGGTATCCTCCTCCTCTTCCTCATGCACCACCTGATCTATGCATGGGACTCCACATGTTAGGAGCTAAATATTGTCTTGCAAAGATGCAAGTGTCTCTTCTCCAGATACAAGTACTTTTGCAGCAGGCGATGAAAATAGTGACCTTTTGTCTAGAGTGACAAGATTGGCATTCTCCTTGGTTTCCTTAGGAGATGACCCTTTGTAGCACAACTTTGTCTTCTCCATATCAAAATCCTTCCTCAACTTGTGAAAGAAATCTGAATACTTGGTCACCTTTGCATGCTCTAGGTGCCCAAACCAATAATCTTTTGCTTCATCTAAGAGATGAAGTGTTGTAATTTTAACAACCTCCTCTTCAGCCACAGGATGTAGCTTGAAAAATGAATCTAACTCCCTCCTCCAAGCCTTGACATTGCTTGAGGAAGATCCATCAAATGTAGGCAATAGAATCTGTTATGCCTCTTCCTTCTATTGCTGCTATATGATCCTCTTTCTTCTCTAATTTGGAAGAATTGTTGGAGAGTTAGCTTCTCCTTGAAATATCTAGACTGTGCTTTGTACTCTTCAAGATATAGAGTGAGAGTCTCATGAGTCTTAGGTTCATGCCTTTCTTCACTTCTATACCTCTCACCTTCTCCAAAGAAAGTGGGCATAGTGGATCTATGAGGAGATCTAGGATTCTCAGGTCTTCTTTGCTACTGATAGGAAGTGATTTCCTCATCAAATATTCTTCTTAGATCTTCTCTCTGTTCTTCCTCCTTCATTTGATTGACCTCCTTGGAGATATATTGCATGGATTTGAAGAAAGGAGTGACAGATCTCACATCCTCTATGATAGATCTCATCTATCTATTCTTCTTTCAATGTAAAAAGATGAAGTGTCCACAAGCTGAGCCAAAGATCATGCTCTGATACCACTGTAATATCCCAAAATGGGAACATGCAGCAATACTTCACACAATATAAGAAATTACAGCAAGATAGACAAAAAATATAAGTACAAATCAGAATATGCAGAAAGAGCTGAGCCATTTTATTATATTGGAGATGAATCTGTTACAGAAGTACAAGATATAGGTAGATCTAGCCAAAAAGATGAGCTAAGATCACCTAGAAAACATGTGTGAAGCAGGTACAACGTAAATGTTGAGGCTCTGCAGCAAATACTACGTCATCTCTTCAGCAGAATATAAACATGGAGTTGCAGGCTGAAAAGAGAAATGCAGATATACTCAAAACTGGAGCTCTGATGATGCCAAGATTCAATATATGACCACTGTGATGGATTCCCAAGATAACCCATAAAGGATTTTCTAGATCTGCAACTTTGGAAAAAATCACCTCCCTAGGGTTTGATCCTTGATCTGCTCGGAAATATAGATTTGAAGCTAGATCTAAAGAATAGATGGCTAAAATGTGTGCTCAGATCAGATCTATGCTTGAAGGGTTGATCTCTTCCTCAGATCTATGAGCTAGGAGCTCTAGATCTAGCTTCTCAATTCTCCAAAAGATGATTGCAGCTGCTGCAACACAACTGCCTCTGAAAAATGTGCTGTGAGGGAAAGAGAGGCCTTCTGCCTACTGAAAAATGTTGCAATAAGATCCAGGATGATGGTAAGACTAATGGAATGAAGGAATGATCCTCCACTGTATTTCTATATGAAATACTAGCAACTTCCTACCTCCTTTTAGATCTGCAATATGGACAACATTATTCTTGGAGAGAATACTGCTGCTAGGAAGTCAATAAATTTTGGCCTGATGCCAGATATGAAATGGGGCTCTGGGAGTGCTGCAATATAAGCGTGAGTGATGGGAATAATCCCTCACCTTGTTCTTCAGCTAAAGTACCGAAGAAAACTACCACCTTCCAAACTGATCTTCAAAAAAATGCAGTTTTCTGAATATGAATGTTCTACAAAAAGTAGGAAATGGAAATGGAACTTAAAGCTTGATGTATAATGAAGTAAAAACCTCTTCCTTAGATATCACTCAAAGAAAGAGGAGGGATTCTCGCCTAGGAACACCCTGTGCTAAACAACACCTACAATCTCTGCTAAATAGCCCAAGATTGCAGTGGAATGTCACTTGAAAACTCCAGATCTAAAAGATCATACATCAAAATAGTCCAAGATGCCTTCCACCTTTGCCTTCATCTACTTTATAAAGATTGACCCCCCTCAAGCCTTGGCCCTAATCTCAACTGCGCTGTCTTAGGTGGATAAGATCCTCCAAGTGGGACTTTGTTGTTTGACCAAATCAACCAAACAGTCTAGGTGCAATGTACACCCCTCCATCATGTGTGCTTCATTCCTCCACCACTTGATCATTAATGCTCAATGACCCCTTTGTTTTACATCTTCAAGATCTTAGTTGACTGAATCAACCCTCCATGATCTCTCTCATTAAATGAGACATGATCTCCAATCTCATTCACATTAGTAGTTGCTCAACTACCTCTTTTTGTAGATCTAGACTAAATTAATCCACATTCACACACACAAAGTGGATATTTAATATTATTGAGGATTGCGGGTCCCTCCACCATTTTATTTACTTAATTCATTAATAAAATCAAGGACTCTAATATTCCAAATGTGATGTGAAAATTTGGGAATATTACAGTCGTATTAAGAAATGTGTTCCTAATCAAATCCTTGCTAAGTGGTTCATTAAGTCCCCGTTACCATCTATAACTGAGGATGTGGCTAAGAGTGGTGTCTTCACTGAAGAGCATGTCATTTCTCATGCCCAATATTTAGACTTGATTTATACTCAGTCTAGCATGCTCTACTAGAAAATTCCCAATGCGTCGCGATCTAATTTTACTGTTCCTCCTCCATCTAAGGATGACCATGTTGGTGATGGTATGATCGGTACTGCAAGGACACATCAATCTAATGCATCTGATCCTACGCCTTCTTCCAAAATCCATGTCGTTTCATCTGACAAGGGAAAAGGTGACAAGAAACCTGGAAGTAAGAAAAAAGGAAAATCAAAGAAAAATAAAACTTTTACCTCACAGGAAAGATCATCTGATAAATTGACTAGAAATCGAAAACCTCGTTACCCTTGCATAATTTGTAATAAGGAACACTTTGTTTTGGATTTTCCTCACTGCACTCAAGTCTCAAAAATGGTTAAGACCTCGCATGCATCAGCTATGTTGATAGATGCATTTCCGAATCCGGACACAAATTTGGTTGCTATGGATCCAACTTCTAGTTACCAAGTGCCTATGCTTTCTATCATGAATCCATCAACTAATGTTTTGGTGTCAATGCATAATAAATATTATGGTAGTCAGGCTACTGATCAACCTACTATCTCGACCATGAATTCGTCTACGTCATCAATACTGCCACCTACTATTGCTGAATTGACAATCAAGCCACCAAAGGGAGTCGTACATAAAACAACATTTAATCCTCGAGCCAAAGCTGCTCAAAATTATAATATAGTTGAATATTTGGCTCAATCCCCTTCAACTATGTTAGTGCTTGACGTGCTACAAAATTCCCAGAAACAGACATTGCTGTCGGCAATTGGTCGAATTGATCCGACATATTCCAATCTCGTAGTATTTAAACATACAGGCTATGTGCCACAATTACCAGCAGAATTGGCATTCTCCATCCAAGTAAATTTTATCAATCACCTTGTTCATCGTACTATTATTGATGAGGGAGAATCTACGTGCATTATGTCTCTAAACTGTTGGAAGTCACTTGGCTCGCCACGCCTATCTCAATCGCCAACGACGTTGAAAGATTTCTATGGACGTACATATAAACCTTGCGGTATTATCAATAATTGTTGAACTAGGGGGAAAAATTTAATGTTGAAGTTGAGGTCATTGACGAACCCCTTGGCTACAATATTTTACTTGGAAGGCCATGGGTATATGCTATGACTGCGATCATCTCTACATATTTTAGAATGATCACCTTTCCACATAAAGGTGTTATAACAGTCATCAATCAACTATCCTTCTTTGCCTCTAGTTCCCAGGTAACTGGAAGTGTTCCGTTAGTTCACGCACCCAAACTCGCACTTCAGATTATTGGTGTAGGACTCTTAAATGATTCCACTCTCATGGGAACCTTTACATTACCACCACCCGAGACATCAGCTGAAATTGCAAGCATAGATACCTACTACATGATCTCTTCCACTCCATCTGGATTAAGGAAGAGTACGGGTGATTCTGAAGTTGTTATGTTGGATGAGTTTTTGTCACCCAACCCCATTGAGGTGGCATAGCAATCAATATATCTGGCTTGGGCGGCAAATCCGAAATCATCTTCGCAGGTCATTTGGGTTGATTATTCATTAGATTATGGTACTCCATCTGATCCTCTTTCCTCAACTTTCTTGACATATGAGAATATTCTGGAAACCATGATGTTAGAAGGATAACCATGGGAAGATCATCATCATCATTTCCATCTTCCATATTATGAAGAAGATAATATTAGCAAACTATATCACCCATCGATCAAACCATTCTTTTCGAATTATTTTCCTATTAATGCAATCAATTCTGAGAGAAATTTGTCAAATATTGAAGAAACCATTTATATCGATATTTTGACCAAACTCGGCATTGTAGAAAGCATTCATGTCACCGTGTCTTGTTCTCCATCCGAACTCGAAACATATCACTCTCCTTGATGAATTTCATGATGTATTTTCTTGGTATTACGAGGAAATGCCAAGCATAGATACTAGTATCATTGAACACACTATTAATATGTACCATTATGTCAAGCCGGTATGTCAACACCTTCGTCTTGTTCATCCAAATAAGGTCGTTTCCATTAAAGCATAATTTGAAAAACTTTTGTGTGCTTGTTTCATTTACCCTGTTCCGCTAACTGAGTGGGTTTCCAACATCATTCCTGTTATGAAAAAAAAGGAACCATCAGAGTGTGCATCGATTATCAAGATGTCAATATTTATTGTCCAAAATACAACTATCCTCTTCCCTTTATCGACCATATTATTGACGATTGTGCTGGATGCGAAATATTTTCGTTCATGGATGGATTTTCTGGTGTAATGTCCCTTTTTCAGGAATATTGCCAAGCTGCTAAATAGGAACACTACATAAGGAAATATGGGCAAATAAAACACAGGATAAAGCTTGGTTCCTCTTGAATATGCTGTGTGGGACTCAAATATATAATATCTTCAAAAAAAAATCAAGTTAGATCTGCTAAATAGATCTCCCACAAACTGGTACCAGTGAGATATTCCTCTTTAAGACATTATCAACCAACAATCTGATCTAAACCAGAGATTTAATAAATGGGAATTTACTAGATATGTAACCTTTACAAGAAATGATGAGATCCAAAGGCTATATGGCCCTTTTCAGACTCTGTCTATAGACCCTTGTCGAAAGGTAAGATCCCAAAGGGTTTACTCAGCAAATCATGACTGAAAAATGAATTTTTCAGATATTATGGCTTCAGATATCATTAAATTTATATGATAATTCTTAGAAACTAGTAGAAATAATAGCAACACTCTTTCTCAGCTTTTAACTTCAGAAAGGTGGGGAAAAGAAGCAATTTATGCACTAAAATAGGTGTATAAATAAATATGCGTGAGAAAAAGGGAAATGGATCTGAGATATGTTATATTAGGTTAATAGGGAATCATATGCCGAATTTCAGCTCAAAAAAAGGCGTTTTTCTATGTTAAACAGTTCCTCCTTCTCGACTAGTCAAGAAAAACCCTGATTTCCCATGACATAAATTATGCAGAAAAGTGCTGAAGCTTGGAAAACGTAATATATGAACGGAATGAATGATTTTATGCATAAATATCATTATTAAGGTTCAGAATAATATTCATTTAGCTTAGGAATGGAAAAACAAACATTTCTATGAAGAAAAACCCTGCAATGAGTTGCTGCAACACATAGGAAAAAGACTGCAGACTATATCAGCATTATTTTTCAGGGGTTTCATCTGATGTAATTTAAAACTCATATCTATGAAATATTTATGGCTGAAACATCAGATCCATACTAGATCTAGAAACTACTCAACCTTCTCTACAAGATCCCCTTGGAATTTCATAAAAATAATGCCAGAATAAGTGTAGATCTGAAATATAAGCTACAAAACTGCAGAATGCTCAGAATTTCTGAAGATGAATTTATTATAACAGAGATCAGATCCGAAAATAGCTTAAACATTAGCTACATCAAATATTTACAAAGTGAGAGGCAAGCCTCCATCACTAAAGATCATCTATTGCACAAAACTGAAATAACATTAAAACCCTCAAGTGCAGAAACACAGTTCTTGAGAGAGACTGCGCAGTAGCTGTATAAACATGAAGAAAATGCTATAAGTTACAGATCTGAATAAAAAATAAGAGATATTTCCTCTTCCAGGTGGTCACAAGACACCCTCCCTAAGAGAAATCTCCTCTAAAGCACTAGATCTCTGCAGATCTAGACTACCACTTGCTACAACTCAAGCAGCTGCAAAATCCTCAACAAGACCAGCGTTGATAATAGATGGAGCTTGGAAAAAATGCCAGATAGTGGCTCATTTCAGTGCTTTCTCCTCCATGAGCTACTCAAGGAAGGAGGGAGGATTCCTAAAAAGGAAATCCTCTTCCCTTAGGCTAAACAACCTAGAGAGCTAGAGTTGCTCAAGCAACCTCTATTTCTAAAATACTTCAAAAACCCTCTCTTGAGCCCTCACCTCATTTTTATAACTTGAAGCGGTGCACAAACCCTAAACCACTTCAATGGAATTAACCCCTTTCACATTGGAACCTTCTTCTAAAACTGCGCTGGTTCTCCAAGGTGGTCCAATTTCTGTTCACACACAAGTGGATTTTTGTTGCAAAGGCCCAGATTTATCCTTTTTCACATTGGGCATGTATTTATTCTTTGATTTTAGGAGCTTTGCATGTCCTACTCTACATTTTATTCATCAAACAATAAGGAAGAAACAAAATGAAGTATTCCTATCAGCTTGGGCTAAATTGGAATATTACAGTCCTCCCCCTTCAAAATGTTGCTTGTCCTCAAGCAACTGTAAGGAAGAACCAGACTTCTCCTTCCCTTTTCTGTGGCCTAATCAATGGATCCCACCATAGCTACAAATGATAAGCAATGAATATACCCTCCAATGACCTTCTCCAAGTGAAAAATAGAAAGTGTACATCATGAGAAATGGGAGGTACAAGTGGTGATCTTCTTGTTGCTCAATGGCCTCATCAGGTAGGAGTGATGAAGAGCATGGGGAAATTTTTTCCCAATGAGTGTCTCCCACACCCATGCTATCATCCAAATAAAAGGAGCCATCCTTGATAGCTCATAAAAAAAATCATTAATCTCCAAGATCTTAGTTGACTGGCTACAAGGCATTGAGTACGGGCTACAAGGCTAGAAATGAGGGCTGAATATATCCAACTCACGCTTTCCCTCTTCCCAATGTTGATGGATGTGGAGCTGTGGATCCTAGGCTGCAAAAATGTGGTCACCATGAAGCCAAAAGGAATCTAAAACTTCATGATCTCCTCCATTGATTTCAGTGAGCCTCCTTGCCCACCCTCTTATGCATACAATGAACAATTTATCTTCACCATATGTGCTCCAAAAGACATGTGGACTAAGTGCCAGATGATGTGTTGGATGGTGAAAATAGTCCCTCCCTTGAGACCAGCGTTGTCCATCATCTTGCTGCCTCAAGTCATGATACCATAAGTGGCCATCCCACCACTTTCTTGCTGAAATAAGCTTCTTCAAAGCTTGGAAATGATAGAGGAAAATAAGTGTTGGTTGAATGGAGATCAAGCAAAACATGTCTTGCTCTAATTCCTCCCGTGTGAGAGGCTCCCCTTTAGGATACAAACTCAATACATGGCCCTTTGTAGAAGATGCTACAATGTACCATGCAACAGCCACAAAAGGTTCCCTCTCTTCTTGAAATTCAATTGAATATGGGAGAGTGCATTCCCAATGGATACATTCATCCAATGTATCAATCCTCCTTTCCCACATATGCTCCTCATAGAAATAGAAATATTAGCAACATAGGGAGAAATAATAGAGTTCACGTTGGCTGCCATATGCAACAAATGTGAAGGGCAATGATCCCTCATATGCAACCAATGCAGTTTGGACCTCAACTGCAATAGAGATTGTTGAAAAATGTGGTCTTCCAACCACTTGCATGCTGCCCAAACTCTTCATAGGCTTGGAGGAAGTGTATGATGAATGAGGCAATGTAAGTATGTCCTCCAAAATAGAATTCCTCCCCAAGTCCTCCTAGGGAGTAGTTATCAACATTGGTCATGGCCTCAAGTAGACCATGCAACCTCAAAATAAGAATACTCCTCCTTGGAGAAACATCCTGCACATATGTGGTTAAGGGATGCATGTATACATGAGATAAATCAAGATAATCAATACCCTTACCACACGTTTTGCTCATGAAATGGGAGCAGCTCATATATGAGCCTCCTTCCATTCTCAAAGAGAAGAGAGAAGTCTGTAATAACTCTTCCCAAGAGTCATGTGCATGCATAGCTCCCATGCCAAATGTAGATGTGGGAAGGCTGCCATCCTTCCCCTGATTTTCTTGCCATAACGAAGAAACTGAAATGAGAGTGGGTGTGGATGATGTTGAGAGACTTCTTCTCTCCTCCTTGAGCCTACCCAAGACTCTCAGCGCTGCATCAAGATCTCCCAATGTCTCCACCTCTCTAAAATCAATGGGCAATGCCTCACCATGTGAAACCTTCACCTCTTCTTGTTGATCAAGTGACCTTCTTGGTGCAATGTCTCCAAGAAATGAGACATCATCAAGTGGTGACTGAATACATGAATGGAGAAAAACCTCCATGCTTCCACTGCGTAATCCAATCACCTCTTTAGGTGCATCAACCTTTTGCAATAGATAGGAATGAGATTGGCCCTCTTCCCCATCTTCTCTTGGTATCCTCATGCTTTTTCACCTTCTCCATCTCAAGGGCTTGTGAAATGCAACCTCTTTGATATCTCCAAGGGAAGATATTTTTCCTCCCTTACTACTCTTGCACAGCGCAGTGCAATTTTGTTGTTCTAGATCAGCAGCACATAGAAATGTAGATCTCTCCATGCAATGGGTTGAAATGAAAATAGATGAATCTTTGACCATACCTTGGTGAAATGTAGAAGAAAGAAATTCTTCTGTAACTGTGTAGTCTTCCTCCATTGAACATGAAGGCTGCTTCTCCAAGGTTGTGCCATCGCTGGTACAAGTCTCTACCCCTTCAACCTCTTTGAGATTTTCTTGAATATTCTTCAAGGTCTGGAAAAAGAGTGGGGGAATATCTTTTTCTGTCATTCCTTCTTCTCCTCCTCCTTCTCTCAGCAAGAAAGTGGGGATGTGACAACATTGTAAATCAGATTGTGTGGCTGAATGCTCACGCACATCATAAGAAGTACTGGGTACTCCTTCATCTTCCTGAAATTCTCTAGGAATTTCACTGTAGCTTCTTTTGCCTTGAAACCCTCTTGGAGTTTCACCACACCCTTCTTCTTCCATTGGTTGAACCTCCTTGGAGAGGCCCTTTTATGATCTGAAAATGATGAGAGTAATATCATTCTCTCCATCAATCTCATCTTTGCATCTTCTCTTAATTCACTAATAGCCTGATCTCATAGGCTGTGCCAGAGATCATGCTCTGATACCACTGTGATATCCCTTTTTCAGGAATATTGCCAAGCTGCTCAATAGGAACGCTACATAGGGAAATATGGGCAAATAAAACGTAGGATAAATCTTGGTTCCTCTTGAATATGCTGTGTGGGACTCAAATATGTAATATCTTAAAAAAAAATCAAGTTAGATCTGCTAAACAGATCTCCCACAAACTGGTACCAGTGAGATATTCCTCTTTAAGACATTATCAACCAACAATTTGATCTAAAACAGAGATTTATTGAAGAATAATTTACTAGATATGTCACATTTACAAGAAAGGATGAGATCCAGAGGCTATCTGGCCCTTTTCAGACTCTGTCTATAGACCCTTGTCGAAAGGTAAGATCCCAAAGGGTTTACTCAGCAAATCATGATTGAAAAACACATTTTTTAGATATTATGGCTTTATATATCATGAAATTTATATGATAACACTTAGAAACCAATAGAAAGAGAAAAATCACTCTTTACTCAACTTTTAACTTCAGAAAGGTGGGGAAAAGCAACGATTTATGCACTAAAATAGGTGTATAAAGAAATATACGTGAGAAAAAGGGAAATGGATCTGGGATATGTTATATTAGGATAATAGGGACTCACATGCCAAATTTAAGCTCAAAAAAAGGTGTTTTTCTATGTTAAACAGTTCCTCCTTCCCGACTAGTAAAGAAAAACCTTGATTTCCCATGACATAAATTATGCAGAAAAGTGTTGAAGCTTGGGAAACGTAATTTTCTAAGGGAATGATTGATTTTATGAAGAAATATTAGTATGAAGGTTCAGAATAATATTCATTTAGCTTAGGAATGGAAAAACAAACATTTATATGAAGAAAACCCCTGCAATGAGTTACTGCAACACATAGGAAAAAGAATACAGACTATATAATCAACATTATTTTTTAGGGGTTTCAGCTGTTGTAAGTGAAAACTAATATCTATGAAAGATATATGGCTGAAACAACAGTCCATACTAGATCTGGAAACTACTCAGCCTTCTCTACAAGATCCCCTTGGAATTTCATCAAAATAATGCCAGAATAAGTGTAGATCTGACATATAAGCTACAAAACTGCAGAATGATCAGAATTTCTGAAGATGAATTTATTATAACAGAGATCAGATCTGAAAATATCTTAAACAGTAGCTACATCAAATATTTACAAAGTGATAGGCAAGCCTCCATCACTGAAGATCATCTATTGCACAAAACTGAAATAACATTAAAACCCTCAAGTGCAGAAACGCAATTCTTGAGAGGGACTGCGCAGTAGCTGTATAAAAATGAAGCAAATGCTATAATTTACATATATGAATACAAAATAAGAGAGATATCCTCTTTCGGGTGGTCACAAGACACCCTCCCTAAGAGAAATCTCCTCCAAAGCACTAGATCTCTGCAGATCTAGACTACCACTTGCTACAACTCAAGCAGCTGCAAAATCCTCAACAAGACCAGCTCTGCTAATAGATGGAGCTTGGCCAAAATGCCGGATAGTGGTGCATTTCAGTGCATTCTCCTCCATGAGCTACTCAAGGAAGGAGGGAGGATTCCTAAACAGGAAATCCTCTTCCCTTAGGCTAAATAGCCTAGAGAGCTAGAGTTGATCAAGAAACCTCTATTTCTAAAATACTTCAACAACCCTTTCTTGAGCCATCACCTCATTTTTATAACTTGAAGGGGTGCACAAACCCTAAACCACTTCAATGGACTTAACCCCTTTCACATTGGAACCTTCTTCTAAAACTGCGCTGGTTCTCCAAGGTGGTCCAATTTCTGTTCACACACAAGTGGATTTTTGTTGCAAAGGCCCAGAGTTATCTTTTTTCACATTGGGCATGTATTTCTTCTTTGATTTAAGGAGCTTTGCATGTCCTCCTCTACATTTTATTCATCAAACAATAAGAAATAAACAAAATGAAGTATTCCTATTAGCTTGGGCTAAATAGGAATATTACATCTGGCTACAATCAAATCAATATCCACCCAGAGGACCAATATAAGACAACATTCATCTGTCCCTGAGGCACATTCACTTACCGTAAACTTCCAATTGGTTTAAAGAATGTCGGGGAAACTTTTCAGAGAGCAATGGATTATGATTTCAGTGACATCAATCACATTGTTCAAACCTATTTAGACGATTTACCCGCGCATTCACGAAATTGGACTGATCACTCGATGCATTTGAGAGCTATCTTTTTACGCTGTCAACACTACAAAATACGCCTCAATCCATATAAATGTGTGTTTTGTGTTGGTTCTGGTCATTTTCTAGGATTCATCGTCTCAAAGGAAGGAATTCGAATAGACCCATTGAAGGTCTAGGCCATTCTTGATTTGCTTGTGCCATCAAATTTTCTTCAGTTACAGAAGCTTCAGGGAAAGGCTAACTTCCTAAGGAGGTTCATACCCAACTATGCCGAAATGGATAAAGGATTTACTCGTCTCTTGAAAAATGGAATTCCCTTCCATTGGGACCAAGTTGTGCAAGATTCTTTTGATGCTATCAATGATACTCTTGTCCGGGCATCATTAATGTATCCCCCCAATTATCAGAGTGATTACTTATTATATATCATCGTAGATGATATGACCATTTATATGGTATTGGTCCAACTAAAAAATGGGATATAACATCCAATCTATTATTTGAGTCATAATCTCAATTATATGGAAGTGAAATATTCATACATAAAAAAGATTGCCTTGGCAGCTATTCAAGTTGTCCAAAGATTTCGCCACTATATCCTGTTCCGAAAGACCATTGTCATTTTGGATTGCAACCCCATGACTTATATTTTACCACGTCAATTTCTGAGGGGGAAGTATTCAAAATGGATTGTCATTTTGTAGGAATTTGATTTGGAATTCATCAAATCCAAGTCAAAGAAGTCCTTAGTTTTGGCTGAGCTTCTCTGTGACCTTCCCTATGATAGTACTGCTACTATGTCGGAACCATCTATTCCTGACGAGTCTCTTTTTCTGATTAGATCATATGATCCTTGGTATGGGGATTTTATCATTTATCTCCAAACCTAGACTTTTCGGCTTGATATCTCTCGCTCTGACCAATGACGTATTCGATAGCAAGACAAAGATTATCTAATCGTCGTCGATAAAATTTATCGTATTGGTGTCGATAAACTTTTAAGAAGGTGCCTCATTCATGAGGAGGCCGAAAAGGTTTTAAATGATTGTAATGATGGGGCTTGTGGTGGAAATTTGTCTAGATATGCTACCGCGTTGAAGATACTTCGCACTGATTACTTTTGGCCTACCATATTTCGCGAGTGCATCCTCGCTAGTACAAGGAAAAAACCCTCTAGCGGAGGTCATAAAGGAGGTTTTTAGTGTTATAAAATTGGCCAAAATTTTCAAAAAAACATTTTCTACAACATTCTTTTATGGTTGCGGAGGTTTTTGCGGAGCTTTTAACGGAAATTCAACACAAATAAAAAAACTGGGTGGTCGGAGGTTATTATGGATGTTTTTTCATTGGTGCGCCACTAAGGTGTCAATGCACTGGTGTGTGTAATCTAGAAGGTGGCCTGTGGCGGTCGAAGGCGCATGCACTGGGCCGTCAAGGTATAAAACTACATCGGGTGTAGTGTTGGTGATACAATGCACTGGACCCTTCTAATTGGTCTTGGGATTTGTGTGGTGCCCATAGGTCATCTCAACGCACCGGTACATAGACTTATAGAAACGCATTGGTGCATAGTATCAGAAAAACACAACGATTGTTCTAATTCGTATTGGTATTTGTTCGGTGCCCATTGGTCGTACAAATGCACCAATGTGTAGTCTCACATAAATGCACCAGTGTGCAGTTTCGCACAAAAGCATCGAGATTTATAATTGGTGTTGGTATTTGTGCAGTGCCCATAGGTAGTACAAATGCAGTGATACGTAGTCTCACACAAATGCACCGGTGCACAATATCACACAAATGCATTGAGATTTATAATTGGAATTTTGTATTTTTGCGATGCCTATAGGTCGTAGAAATGCACCGGTGTACAATAACTGACACACACCGGTGTTCATTTTGTATTTTTTAGAAACATGGACCTGTGACAGTGCAATTATTTTGTTTTTTAAAATTCATTATTCATCAAAAGTTGACACATCTTATAACAATATTCATATTAATTAAATTTTTATTAATGCATTTGAATGTGATGTTTGGATTAATTTTTTATACGATATCATACTCATTGTGATTTTTTAAAATTCACTATTCATCAAAAGACAACACATATATATCTTATAACATTATTCATATGAATTAAATTTTTATTAGTGCATTTGAATGTGATGTTTGGATTAATTTTTTATATCATATCATAAAATTTCACATCCCTTCATTATAATATTTAATCATCCATAAATTTAATCAATAGTGTTGCATTTCACAGTGACAATGGAGAACACAATAGAATAAATTAAAACATATTATATATATATATATATATATATATATGAATAAGACAGTCTTTGTCATAAAAAATGGGACAGTTATTGGTATCCCTTTGTCTTTCAATTGGGACACTATGTCCATTACATTAAACAAAACATCTGATTTCACAGACAAATATTTCAAAAAAGATAACACCTTGCTTTGATATCGAAACATAGTGATCATCATTCTTCACTTGAACTATTGTCACTGCAAGAGCTACTTCCATGACTTGGGTTATTTTCAGGAATGTTTTGTTCAAGGTGTTGATTGTTTCCTTATTCTTCACCTTCCATCCACAAACATAAAAGTAAACTGTAATGAGTGTATATACATTGGTAAGAATAATGAAAATTTCAATATTAAATAATATAAATCAATGTAAATTGAAAAGTAATGACGTACCATAGCAACAATTGACACGTGAATTATACACATTCTTTCAAAACCATGTAGTATGCCATATTTCAAGATTTCATCTATTGGCACAGTTCCATACTTTGTTTCTTGCAAGTTTTATACCCCATAACAAATCATATATTTAATATAAAAGATTTTTTTGTTCTATTAATTATAGGTGGAGCTAAGTAAGACAAGATCGATAGATGCTTACAAATTCCACAAGCAATTTTTAATATGCCAACATATACTCACAAGCCATATTTAACCCACTATCAGTCAATTCATCTAATGGTTCTTCTTTGTATGTTAGAACCTGTTTGAAGAAATTCAGTGATGATTTTTGTAAAACAACTTAAAAAATACAAAAATAAAATCTAGTTAAGTTGTTATAAGGAATTATTACTCAAAAACTTAGATATCAACCCTTTTCTTCCTTGTTGTCCTGTTTTATTTGCTGAATCGGTTCCATTTTCTCTTCTTTTCTGCAAGAAAATACTTGAAAATTAATATTTAATGCTAAATTGTTTATTAATTGTACCTAATTATAGAAAAATTCATTGATTACATATTAAATTTGAAGCACGTTGTTGTTGAGATGGCTCCTCCTACGATGAAATTTTGTTCATTTCTTTGACCATCTCCTTGTACACCTTTTTGGACATTCCTACTAGCATATTTCTGATATGAGCTCATTCATCTTTTGAGATTTCCATAATATTCCTGAAAATGTAACATGACAATAAAATATTTAATTTTTATATTGATATATGAAAAGTAAATATAATAAAAGTGATATTTATAAATAATTCTAGACAAAAATTTAAAGGAATATTACATTTTCATTCCTTCTTTTTTGTTGTTGTACATTTTTGTTATTAAAAGTATGACATGTCTAATTGACCAATTCTCTAGAAACTCTTCCTATAGTTTAGATAAAATTTGGTTCTTAGAATCATTGGATTGATTTTCTTTTTTTGTAAGTGGAAAGAACGTCTATACATTCGTTCCAATAGATCCCTCAAACTTTTGTAAAAAATTTCCCCCCTTTCGTTAACCTCCATCACCACTCCAGATGAGCTAAGGAGAAATTCATTTTCATTTGCATGTTCTATTTTTTTTCTTTTCTCAGAACAACATTCCTTTTCTAATTTGTTGGTCCCTGTAGAAAATTAAACAAATTTGAATTAATATATTGTTTGACACATTTTATCTAATAATTTTAAGTATATTATTAATAAAAATTAAAAAAAGAAACTCATATTGGATCGATAGTATTTTTTCATTCACCTTATTCATCCTTTTGCAATTTTCCCATCAAGATTTTATGCTCTTCTGGTCCTAGATCATAAATAATCTTATTGAGCTTCATCATTTTGTGGCTCTGCATGATACATAGTAAACAATACATATTATTTAAACTTACATATAGTTCAATAATAATATTTTTTGTAAACAATTTACAAAGAACTTTACTTTTTTCCTTTTCTTGACATGTTATCAGTTTTTTTGTTACTTGATCTCTTATCATCCATTTCTTTGTCAATATGAAACATGTACCATATCATTCATTAATATATTTTATAAATAAATTGTCAACTTTTCAGGTAAAAAAAATAATCTCAAGAAACCGGTGCGCCCTTCATGGTGTACGCACCGACGTCGATGTGTAGTGGTCTTATAAACACTGCCAAAATAGTATAACACACTGTATGACACTCTACGTCAATAAGGAGAACTGGTGCATTACATGTTAACCACTGCACCGATTTACATAGAAAAATAATAAAAACCATCCAGTATTAGTTTTTGTAGCATAAATGCCCTACGCAAACAAAGGACCACCATACGGTGCTCTCTGTGAACTAGGAGACCCGATGCGGTGCATTATATGTTACATGGTGCACCGATTAACACAATAAATAAAAAAATTGCGAAACAACACAAGCGTGGTGCGCCAAATGAAATAGCACACCGATGCCCTATTTTACATATGGCACACTAAATAAAAAAAAAAATGTTTTTAATTTTTTTATCACACAGTACTTCCACGGTGTGCTGGGATAATCCAACGCACCAGTGCGCTAGGTTACATCGGGCGCACCGATAAAAAAATTTCTATTTTGTTTTAATTCATGCAAGGGCTTAAATGGATTAGGATCCGATTATGCAAGTCATCCCATAGGTTGGATGTCTTAGGCTTATATATAGCAATACAAACCCTGTACATCTAAAATGAAAAGCCCTAATTTTGAAATCACAGAAACAGGGAGAAGAAAGAGCAGAAACAAAAAGAATGTAGGGTTTAGGGTAAAAATGGATTTTTTTTATTTTGTTTCTAAAAATGAAAAAGAAATTGAAATTTTTTTCTTACTGTGTAAAAAAACTGCTAAAAAAGTAAAAAAAAACAATTAAATTTAATCACGAGATCATTTGAAATTATATGCTACAGGGTTTGAATCACCAGAGGTTTGGAATTCTGATTGTCTGAATACTTCTGTTCAAACGTATTTCTCTGCTCCATAGTGCTCTCGTGCTCTGTTTCTCTAGGTATGTCTCCTGCAAATCTCTGGCTGAAAATGTTTGCAAAAATAGTGAAATAATGAAAAGTGTTTAGTATTTAAGGAATTGTTTTATGAAATTAGATTTTCAAAAATATTTTTCCGCCCATTTTAAATTTGTCGCTTTTTTTTTCACTTAAGAAAACAGAGTTGTGATTTTTTAATTACGGTTATTTGTCACCGGTGTGTCGGTTAATAGCACCGCACCGGTGCATAGTAATGAAAACGCACCGGTGTGGTGACCTGTACATTAGCACCGATAACAAGAAGTGTATTTTCAAGGCACTGAAATTACTTTTAGGTGTGTGCACCAAAATTTATTGTTGATTTTTCTCAAATGCAGGGAGAGAATATCATAATTATATCGAATGGAAAATTCTTAAAAATCCATCTCGTTCCATAATATTTCTCAAAGTCCATCGCAGATTTGTCTCTATCCATCTTGAGACGTAATATTTACTTCATATTTTATTTATATTTTCATTATCTAATTAAATCTATGTTTTTTTATCCATTTTGTTAACACTGGAAATTCGTACAACAATAGAAGACATTAATTAATGTCAGGAAAAAGGATTTACAAGGCTGGAAGAAATTACAGAATCTGGAAATTATTTAAAAATCTCTAAGGTCTGAGGAAAATCAAATTTGAACAAGTCCTAAATTCTCTTTTCACGCATAATCCTTTGTGAAGAGCACCTTTTGCACGTTTTTTTCCCGATATGCATGCAATCCTGGGAGTGGAAAAATTTCACTATCCGGGACCACAAAAAGCAAATACAAGTGATCCCTTACTTGGAGCTGCCTAAGGACAACCACCAACGCCTCCTTAGACACTAAGTGAGCACACAATGGAATATTTGGAGCACACAAAGGAATCATACCCCTCTCTTGGGTCACCATGCACAATGTACCAAGAGAGGGAAGGGAGGATTTGAATCTCCTATATAAGGCCACCATGAGATGAATAATTTGTGAAAACATTTTTATGCTGGCTAGAATTGCCCAAGCAATACTAGAAATGTGTGAGCCAGAGCTAAAGATAGTGGGGACTCAATTTTTGGCCATCCAACAAGTTCCGTCCATCACAATAGAAAGAGAGGGAGACTTCATCGAGGCAAGCTTGGGATAAAAACATCCTTGCATCGGGACCTAGAACCCATGGTCTAGCGGCCCTTTGGCAAGAGGGTAAAGTTTCACTCTTATTACTACTAGTGCTTAATAAGAGGGGCCTAGAGCCACTGTTCATATTATTGTTTTCATTTGACTCTTTTCAGAGCTCGTGTATATTTTTTATAGTTTTTTAGTTTATTTATGCATGCTATTTCTATATCTAGTATGCTTATGATTCTAGATTGTTCCACTAAATTGCTTGAATCCACTTATTTTTCTTCATGTTACCAATAACTTAAGTGGGTATACCACACCCTTTAAGTTGGTGTGATTTCATACATACTGTTGGTGTCCTGTGTTTTGATAGTTTGTAAAATCAAAAGACAAGGCAACATTAGAACCAATCTTTAGAGTTCCAGGATCTAGTCCTCCTGTTCTCAGAGAGGGATCTCTCAAATGTTTGTTTACAAAGGTTTTTCTTGTGTGCTTTGAGTATTGGTTTTAGACTAGTTATTAAGTGCAGGTGTTTGTTTTTTTGTTTGGTTGAATTGATACAGAAGAAAATGAAAGGTCTAGGAAAGATATATAGAATGGAGAAACATCCGGTTCATTGGGCAATGGAGTCAAAAAGAGGTCATGACATACTCATCAATGGATATGGGATATCAGAGGGCAAATCTAACTTGGCCGCAGGATCCTTTGGTTTTGGAATGTGATGGACATCAATGATTTGGAAAGAGAAGTTTAATTCTCAAACAAAGGGAATTTGAAAGCACAAATTGAACAATACAAAGCTTTTTGATAGACAAGGCTAACCATGAATTCTACAAATCACACCTTTAAGAAAACAATGATTTCAAAACAACTTTTAAAATGAAATCTAAGATTCGGGGAAAACCCTATTTCCTCAAATATTTTATTTCAAATGACTTAGAAAACATAAAATATTCATTGATAACTGTAGTCATAGAAGAGGGAACACCTAACACATCTATGATTACAACTATAAAGACCTTTGAGACAACTGTTTAAGCAAGTACAAAGGACAAGATTAGAACAAACCTCCTTGGCTTACTGTAAACAAAAATAATTCAAAGGGAGACTTCAATAATAGTTTTTAAGTGGCAGCAAACAAGCAGGGAAAACCATAAAACATGTTGAAACCAACTATTCAAACTATTAAGGAAATAAACGAGCATGAAGACTAAAGAGAGAGGTTAAAGACTCTAAAATACTTCAGCAGAAGAAAACATGAAACAGTGAAGGATGAACAGGTCTAAGGTGCTTCCAGGAGTCATTTCTTAGCCTAAAAATTTCAACCTACTGTAGTAAGAAATTATGGAACAAAATGAAAACAGGAGAAAACACTGAACAATTTAGAATACTTCACCAAAAATCAAGCTCATGGATCCAATGATAGAGCCTTCACAGTAACAAACATGCAACTATATCATAAAGGCTTCCAAGACTTCAATTTTTTCTTTAAATTCAACAGACTATGTATTATTTCAGAGAGTTCCAATATTACAACTAGTGATCAACCAACCCCTCACTCATCTTCTTCAGAAGTATATATAGAAGAATGAGGAGGTGAGATTTGATAAAAGATCTCAAAAAATAATTAATACAGACTTAAATGGCTACTTGGCCTTTGGGGGCTCAATGAAGCAACTTACATAGGTGTCCTCTGTATAAAATCATTTACATTAACTATTAGGTTTGTTGGAAAGAATTTTTTGACTTCAAGGCTTCTCATCATCCTTGAAATAACTTCTTCTAACAGCTACAATAAGTTCCTTTGGTTGAAATAACTAGTCAGCTGTATTGATGCTAAATATCTCCTGGTCTGGTAATAACTTTGACCTTCTTTGATTGCTTTGAGGCTGTAGGTGGCTCTGCGGCGGCTGGAAGTTTTAATTAGCCCCTGAAGTGATAGTGGAGTTCTCTTTTCTGATAAAAACAGTCATGATTTTTCTTTTTAAACTGTGGTTTAGGCTTCTAATAATCCACTTTTAGCCGTAATCCCCATAAATCTGTCTTCAATTTTCTGTCCTAATAAATTTTATCTTCAACGCTGATACTTCTTTGACTGTGCTCGATTCGTGGTGTTTTTGCGGATGCGCAGGGCCTCTGCCTTTGAAATTTCTTCATTCATGGTGGAAAAACCATAAAAACCCTGCAAAATACAAAAAACTATTATGAAATCCTGCATATATAGGTCTGCTACTTTAGAAAGCACGTGGAAATAACAGGGCCGTTGGATGGCATCATCCAACGGTCGAGATTGATTGGGGAAAATCAAAGGGAAGGCATAAGAATAATTTAAATCAGAGTCGTCGATCGCGCAGAGATCGACGGCCAGGAACGGAGGTGAAGGGACGATCGTGGGTTGTCGAATGAGATCATCCCATGAGATCAACGGCAGAGAACAGGCATTAAAAACTTTAGAAAATGTGACCGGACGTCAAGATTTTAAATAAACCATGCTGAATAAAATTCCTGGGTCTGGATTTGCCGACTGGACGAGGAACCATGGAGACCCGCCCAGTAGAAAACTGCCGTGTGGAAGCTGATGTGGGGTTGGGACCAGCAACACTGCTGCGGGCGAGGGGACTAGGCGATGGAATGTGGGCCGTCGATCTGCAGATCAAATCGATGGCAGAGATCTTTTTAAATGTCGTGCCGTAGCCTAGTTATCACGTGGGAATCTTCGGTGAGCGATTGTTGTCCGATGAGCGGCTCCAAATCGGACGGTGAACGCCAATATCACGCCGGGTCCATGTCCGAACTTTAACGCGCGATGGACGGTGGTTTTGTGAACAGTGCACAAGACACGTGTCAGCCAGCGTATGGAATCGCTGCGAAATGGAAAAAAACCGCCGTGCGCTCGGAAGTGGTGCGATGAAATCTGCCCGGTTTTGCAACGGTGAGTGGATGGCAGGGACCACCAGGTTAATAGGTCGCGTACCATCCGATCTTCAGGTCGGATCGACGGTGCGGAGTGACTGAAATTTTGCACTGTCATAAAATTTAATAATATAATAAAAATCAAAAATTCATATAACCGAAGGTTTAAGATATTAATTTACAATGCGGCTTGGCACCCGACTGCGAGGCCAGGGGTTATATGGAAAATGATATGACCGAGGGGCTTATGGAGGTAGGGCTAATCGACACCGGAGAATGGGATAACCACTTGGAAGACTAGCACTCGGTCCTGGCACCTGGGCATATGGAGGGGAAGGGTTTAAAGACTTAGCCCAAGGGGGCTTAAGTCTACAATACATAAAAAACATGATTTTCATGGATTTTCAATGATTTTCAAAGGTTTTGAAGGTTTCGATAAGGAAAAGAAGGAGTCTTTAAACCTTATCAAAGGGGTTTTGATGAATGGGGAAGGGGAAAGGCATGAAAATCAAGGATTTCATGGGAGAATGAAAGGAAAAGATGAGGTTAGTTTTGGAAGAAGGGGAAAGGACAAAAAAGGTGCTTGAAACAATTTTTCTTCATGTAATGACAACAGAAATTCTGAGTTGAAAAGGGGAAAATCAGTGATGATTATCCAAAGGATAGGATATTATCAAAAGAATTTAAGCATAAGCAATTTTTAACAATGAAATTGTTTCTTGAAGGCTATCCAACATAATTTAGCCACCACCTGATATGACGAAATTTATGGGTGGCTAACAGTGGCTCCACTTGGGGATGGTGCCTTTTTTGAAGGCATCAAGAATTTCAAACTTGCATTCTCTGAGAGGCTGATCAGTTTCCTCATCCATTGGGTTGCCTTCCTTTCTGTGGATGATCTTCTTTTTATCGGAAACATATTAGCATTCATGGATCAACAATGGAACTTCATCAATACAACCTGTCTACCTACCCAATCCTACTGATATAACATTTTTTCTTCTTTAGAGTGCACTTGGATTGGCAAACTCTTTCACAACATTTTATTCTTTTGAAAGCAGGAAAACTAATCTACTTCTACTCCTTATTTCTCCATGGACTTAGATTAAATATTTGAGTCCATATGATTCTCTACCTAATCTACTGTCTGTTGGGATTTAAACTTCCCAACAGACTCTATTCTCTAAATTCTACAACAGAAATTTAAAAAGCATTCAAGTCAAGATTAAGCTGTTTGACTTGATGTTGATCTATGGCATAAGAACAACTACACATAGACATTATTTTGCACAAAATTAAAACAAAAATGAAGGCTCAAGATCTAATTTTTCAAAGCACTTCCTTCCTCTTTTTACAGCTCTGTTTTTGAATTTGTTTGAGCTGTTTTTTGCTTATCCCCTGGTTCAGATTTTGAGCTAATTAGAACCAGATTTACCTCTTGTTTGCTCAGGATTTGAAACAGATTTGAGTCACTCTCTTTTCTTGGAATATTTAGGTTCATATTTTGAGCATTTTTGAACCTTTGATTTCTATCCTAAACTATCTACTGATAAGCCAAGATTAAACAATTTGGCAAATCGAATTCACTATCCTATCAGTAGAAAATTTAAAGCTAATTAGTCAAGATTAAACTGTTTGACTAACTAGAAGTGTGTTTTTTAGGAGTGGAATTTGAGCTTGCACACTTTCAGATTTGTTTCTCTTTTTTGGTATGGGGCTATACCTTTATTGTTTTCACAATTATCCCTCTTTTCTTTCTTTTCTTTGTTTTTGTATTTTTGATTTTCATAACCTTGAATGCAATGTTAAGACTATGATATTTACAATGGTAAAATAAAATTCTTTAAAACTTATGATTCTTGGCAGAAGTAATGCTTGAGCATTCTACCATTGACAGGACCTCCATACAGATCTTCTCCATTCAATTCCTTCAGGAAAAATGCATTGTGGCCCCTCTCAGCATGAATAATATATGGACCTTTCCACAAGTTCTCGAACTTACCATGTTTTTCCTTATCTTCTCTCCTTGAATCCCATTTAAGAACAACATTTCCAACTTGGAAATTGTCTGCCTTAGTCCTCTTATCAAATAGCTTCTTCATATTTTCTTGGACCAACTGTGTTCTCTCATAAACTTCTTCTCTGGTTTGCTGTAAATGGATTGTTTGGTTGATTCTTCTATGCATATCATTCTCTTCAATCTGCACTTCTTGAAGGAGTTTCATGACTGGAACTCCTAAAGAGGTGGGAAAAAATGCATCCATGCCATAAACTAACTGATAGGGGGACATGTTTATTGATTTCTTTGTAGTTAGCCTATCAGCCCACAAGGCATGAACCAGCTTACTGTGCCATGATCTTTGATTTTGTTCCAACAGTTTCTTAATGATATTGATGAGGCTCTTGTTGGAAGATTCAGCTAATCCATTTCCTTGGGGATAGTAAGCAATGGAATGGCCCAAGGTTATGTGGTATTTGTAGCATAAATCAACCATCTTCTTAGATTTAAAAGCAGCAACATTGTCTGTTATGATTTTTCTGGGACAACCAAATTTGGATAGGATATTTGTTTCAAGGAAATTGATAATGACAGAGTCATTAGCCTTTCTGGAAGGTATAGCTTCTATCCATTTGGTAAAAAAGTCAGTGGCTGTGAGGATCCATTTATGTTGAGCTGAGGAGGATGGTTGAATTTCCCCAATGAAGTCTAAATCCCATTGTTGAAAAGGTGCCTCAACTCTGATAGGATGTAAGGGTAAGGGAAGGAGTTTTCTTTTGCCATCAAAAATTTGACACTTATGGCAAGACATGACCAACTTTTGAGTGTCTGGGAAAATGGTAGGCCAATAGTAACCAGATCTAAGAATTTTGTTCGATGTGGCCTTCTAGTAGAGGTGTCCTCCACATTCTCCGTCATGCAACTCATGCGTGATTTTTCCTGCATCATCTTCAAGTAAAAATTTAAGAAAAATTCCAACAGCATTTTTCCAATATAATACCCCATCTAAAATGCAAAAACTCAAAGTTTTTTTTTTCAAAATTCTAGTTTTGGTTTTGGACAAAGGAGGGGCATTTAAATATAAAAGCACATAAATAATGTCAGCATACCAAGGAGAATTCAGAAATGTTTCTTCAATAAAAGGAGCAGTAGATTCTTCTACTTCTTCCAACACATCTACCATATTCATGTCTAGTGCTTGGAAGTTAGACTCAGCCATAAGTTTTGCTAATCCTTGGCCCTTAACTAGTTTGGTGGGCCTGATTTCTAAGTCATATTCAAGAATAGTTGCAATCCATTTTCCCCTTTTACCATCAGGGTCTTGACTTAGAATTTCCTTGACAACAGTATGTGGAACAAAAGCAATTATGTGAGAGTGTAAAGTATAGACCCTAAAGTCTTTTAATGCTTTCACCAATGCTAAGGCTTGCTTCTCCATGATGTTATATTTGAGAGGAGCATCTCTTAAGGCCTATTAAAAAAGGATATTGGTTGTTCTCGCCCTGAATCATTCTTTTGAAGTAAAACTGTAGCTATTGTATGTTCAGATGCAAAAGAAAAGATATAAAAGTCTTTGGTGAAATCTGGACTAATCAAGACTGGTGTTTGAGTAAGAGCTTGTTTGACCAGTTCGAATGATTGTTTAGCTGGTAAAGTCCATTTTACACCCACATCTTTCTTAAGCATGTTTGTAATGTTTTTTAATAGCTCAGCAAGGTTGGGGATGAACCTCCTCAGAAAATTAATCTTTCCAATGAAAGATTGTAATTCTTTGAGGCTTCTTGGATGGCTGATCTGTAATATGCCATCTATCCTTGTAGGGTCTATTTTGATTCCCTCTTCTGAAATTATGTGGCCAAGAAGTTTACCTTCTTGGAGACCAAAGAGTGTTTTCTTGGGATTCAATGACAAGCCAAATTTCCTACACTTCTCAAAAACGTTTCTTAGGTGAATCAAATGTTCTTCATCAGTTTTTGAGAAAACAGTTATGTCATCAAGGTAAATGATTATGAAATAGCCAATATCTTTAGAAAAGGCTATGTCCATGGCCCTTTGGAAGGTGGTCCTTGCATTCATTAATCCGAAAGGCATTTTGACATACATAAAGGTGCCCCAAGGTGTGGTAAAAGCAGTTTTGATTTGGTCACTTGGGAGCACTAACACCTGGTTGTAACCCGAGAACCCATCTAAGAGGGATATCCTTCTTGACCCAACTACCCTTTGAAGTATATGGTCCATCTTGGGCAAGGGGTAGTTGTCCTTTAAAGAGGCTCTATTTAAATTTCTGAAGTCAATACAGAGCCTGATTTCCCTTGGTTTCTTTCTAACAAAAACTAAGTTTCATACCCACTCTGAAAATATAATGGGTACTATGATTCTAGCATCATGCATTTTTTCAATTTTTTCCTTAACTAGAGGTAGTAAGAGAGGATTTATTCTCCTTAGTTTTTGTTTGAAAGGCTTTTGATTTTCTTTCAAAGGAATTTTATGTTGGATGATGCTGGTATCATATGATTTTAGGTCTTTGTATCCCAAAGCAAAAACATCTTTAAAATATTTGAACAGCTCTATGTACTACAGTTTTATGTGAGCTGGGAGAGTGCTGGAAAGCTTGATCATCTTGGGTTCTGCTAGACTGCCTATGTTATGCTCTTCTGCATTTGTTTCCACAAGCTCTATTCTCGGTTCTTTGGCTACACGTTAAAATAAAAAATGTGTTCTAAAGGTGCTAGACCTCTTGGAAATTTATCATTTTTGCATTGTAAAACTTCCAAGTCTACTTGGTATGTGTTGTCAGTTATCTCTGCTTCAAAAGGATTTTCATAATGATTTATATCAGCAGTATATGTCATTTCAACTTCTGGGATTTGTTCAATATACAAACAATTTTCTTTATGGTTGGTTTCTGATATTGGTATGCTGAAATCATTTTCATATTTCAAGAAATCATCTATGTGTTTGTCAGAATCAAACACTTGCTAGTGATATTCATTATCAAGCACAACAGGCCTGTGTTTTACCTTCACACTGAGCTGTTCATTTATTTCAGGTATTTGGAAATTGTTGGCATTGAAAGCGAGTTCATTTGCTAGATGATTTAGTGCTCTAGGGATGAAAATGAGTTCATATTTTTCAAAGGTTTTTAATAGATCAAGGGCAGCATTCTAATATTCCCTAAGATTTGGATTTTTAGCTGAGTATTCTCCTTTGATTTGTCTTATGATAAGTTTAGAGTCTCCTAGGACTGATATCCTTTGGGCTTCTAATTGTTTAAGCAATTGTAAGCCTAGGAGAAGTGAATCATACTCAACAATATTGTTAGTGCATGGGAAATCCAATTTATATGAAAAAATCTGATTTGTATTTTGAATCGACACACTTGCTCCTGCACTTGTTTTATTACAGGATCCATCGAAGTTCATAGTCCATAGTATGTTATCTTTATTTTCATTTTCTTGTTGCTGTTGAATGTTAATATTTTGAATTTGATTCGAGGGAAGATTCGATTGTTGTGGTGAACTGATTGGGTCCATATTTTCCTTATCTTGTTGAGTAATTTCACCTTCGTTACACAATATAAAGGAATATAAACTTGATTGAATAGAATAGATTGGAGAGTTGTTTGGTTTGTCTATGTTTCTCACCATGTACTTCATGTGAGATTCCCTGTATAATCTTCTGTTTTGGTTAAAAACAGGAATGGTGGCATAAGACATGTCCATTTGAAGGCTTCCCTGAAGTTTGGCTCCCCATGATCTCGATAAGAGCATGCCATACTTAGGGGGAATGTCAGCTACAACTATGTCCATGACTAAACTCTTAGCAGGGATTTGGGATAAGTTAACACACAAATCTTTTATTAAACCCAAACATTTGACTCTGCTTGATTCAAATGAATACAAGTCTTTGTATGGTTTAGTAATTTCTAAGCCTAAGCTTTCCATCACTACCTTGGGCATTAGATTATGTGAAGCTCCTGAGTCTAACATGGCATTGTGTAAAATTTCTCATGTATGTTCAAGCTAACATAGAAGGGAGGGACAGTCCCTTCTTGGTATTTTCCTTCAACTTTTGGACCAAACAACAACTCAGGTTTGTCATCTGTCAAGTTTAAGGTGTCAGTATCACATCCTATGTTCAAAGCTTTCAAAAATTGGTTTTTGTACACTTCTTGGGTCACTAGTTCAGCTTGGGGAATGGTAATTTTTATCTTGGTGACCTCTCCCTCAAGGCTAAAAGGAACAATTGACTTGTTCATATTTACATCTGGCTTTTCAATTGAATTCTTTTCAGCACTTTTGATGTGCTGAACCTTGTTCGGACTGGTAATTGGGGCAGTTTTATTAGGACCACTAGCTGAAGTGCTAGGAGTACTCTGTTCAACATCTTGCTGGACAATTTTGTCTTTGTTTATGTCTGGTTTCTTGGTCAAAATGTTGGTTTTTTCTGCTGTCCCTTTGGGCTGAGTTTCTGTGTTTTTCTTGACAGCGGTATCCGTGTCCCTATCCTTTAAGTTGTCTACATTCCCCTTGCTCCTAATATCATATTGTTTGTGTACCTCCATGATTGCATTTTCAAACCCTAATCTATAGTCATCAGAATCTTCATAGGTGTTTGTACTTTGATCAGAAAAGAAACTTTGTTCTTCCTTAGTGAGGAAAACATCATCCCCAATGTCTGATCCAATCAAGTTTACATGAGATTCTCCTAGCCTTTCCAACTCCCTATCTTCCTCATATTGATCTACATAGTTTTGTTGGAAGGGAGGTCTAATCTGTTGATCACTTTATTTCTGTTTATCCTGATTGTTTTCTCTTCTATAACTCTGATTTCTATTTCTATTTTGGTTATTATGGGGTTCTCTTGGAGGCACTCTATCATTCATATTTATCTTCTCAAGCATCCTCTCCATTACCTTCACTAGTGTTACACAGTAATTTGTCACCGTCCTTACCATTCCCCATCCTGCACAATGGAGGACCCATTCTGTGACCTGTGAACATTGTCATGCTTTGAAATCATCATCAATGCATCCCTCTGAACATGAGCTTCATTTGCCCTTGAGACATCTCCTTGCAAAAGTCATGAAAAACAGCCCTTTTGGCATTGGCGCGGGCAGTCAGTTCATCACTCGCGCCAATGGAGAAATTACTGCAAAGGGGTCGCGCCACTTGGCGCTCTGTCATAGAGCCGTAGTCGCGCCACCCAATTTGGGAGTTGTTTTTTAAATAAAGATGGCGGAAGTTGAGTTCTAACAAATTCACAAACCATCACCTATCTTGAGTTGGGAGGTTGGCTGCGGGAGTTCTATGGAGGGAAGTGGTTTTTCCACCTCCCATGGAACCTTCCTTGTTGATAGGGCCAATCCCATAATTATAGGGATCCCAACTCCTCCTTCCCCATCTATAAAAGCTTGCTCAAATCAATGGAAAGCTAGTCTTGAAGTGCCTAAGCTCTGAATCTCCATATTCCCAAGAGCCTTTGTGTTGTAAAGCACCCTCTCTTTCCCTTAAGGCTGACTCAAGTAAGGAGACCATTGTCATGAGACTCTGGAGAGGTTTTCCCTTTCCTTGGCAAGCTTTGCGAGACGTGGATGATTGGAAACCCGTCCGAAGGAGACCGCGACGTCAGAACTTGGTTGTAATCTTTCTTCGCTGGTTATTTAATAGATGATTATGATTATGGTTCCACTCCGTTTTCCATCATGTTAATGCGAGTAATGTCCTTTCTGACTGACGTTTAGTTACGTATGCCGGTTTCTATGCTTGTATCTGTTCGTTTCTTCCATGTGCAGGTGTTCATCCGCGGAGATCGTGGAGGGATTGTGATCTGCCGAGGCTGAGGAACGGGGACGCTTCTTCTTCAGATCCTAGCGTTGGAATCCAGGTAGGCTTCTATCTCCAGCCTTTTCATTCATAATTAGGAACCTGCGTCATGACATTGTTTGTTTGTTGCTAGACCCCTGTTGGGCTAGTAGGGATCGCCTCTGTCCGCAGAGGGGATTTACCTCCTCAACAAATTGGTGACTCCACTGGGGATCCAGCTTGTTGTTTGATTTGTAAACTATAGACGGAGCCTGAAGTACAGCCAGATAGCCTTCGAAACGCTTCTGCTTTGCATTAGTGGAGTAGATCAACGCTACTTCAGTCAATCTCCGGTTTGGTTTACGGACTGAACGACTTGGAGTCTTTGTCTTGCCTTGCCGTTTGTATCTTGCTTTTCCTTGCTTGATGAACCTTCTGGGTTGGGTTTTTTGTGTGTTTTTGCTTCTTGGATTGCTTAGCTTGCATTGGTCTGTTTCTGGAGTAGCTTATTTTTAATTTTTTGCTGAGAAACTCGACTGGCGCAGTTTTTAACCCGACAGTCGCGCCACTTGGCGCATGTTGCCTTTGTACAACCCGCGCCAATGGCCTTCTGGCGCCAGTTTCACTCTTACAGTCGTGCCACCCCTGTAAGTTTTTTGAGTTTTCTCATTTTTGAGCTCTCTGAAGTTGATCAGTGTTTTTCTTCTTGATTTTTCGACTGCCTGAGTGTGTTGGAGTCTTGTTTGGCTGGGAATTCACCTCTATCCTTTGGTTGTTTGCTTCTATCTACCGATTTCACGTTTTAAGCCCTAGGTCATCTAGTGGCTTGGTGTATCGAGCCCTCCTTGGGAGTTTTGGTGTTTGGATTGTCCCGTCAACCGCCTGATTCATCCTCCACGTTCTCTGAGTAGTTGTTCATTGTTTCATTATGATTTTTGGGTGATTTTTCATTTCTTCATTCGAAACTCGTTTGGTCTTGCTTTGGATCTAGATCACACGGTCCATTGGAAGCTTTTGAGTCTTTTCTTCACTTTGAGAGACTTTGGTCGATTTGGGGATCTGATTGCTTGTGTTGTTGAGTGAAATGTGTTTGCTTCTCTCTCTTGGATATCGTTTCTCAAGTTGCTCCATTTGTTTTCAAGTTTGATTAGTGCACATTAGCCATTAAACATTGAAAATCAAAAAAAAAATCTCTTTTTCTTTTGTTAATTAGTGCAAATTGTAATATTTTCCACATCGCTAGTGATTAGTGTTTTGAATGAAAAGTTGTCAATTGCATTAGTTGCATTATAGAGCTCATTGTTTGGTTTCCGTTCATTTCGTTTGTATAAAAGCTCTCAACTCTTCTCTAACTAGTTTTCATCGAACGAAATGTTGCATTGTGGCACATAGCTTTGCATTTAGGAGACACTACATACGATAGGGCCTGGAAATTGAAACTTAATTGAAGATCAATTGTAAAATTTATTCAATTAACCTAAGGCAGCATTGGAACTTAACGAAACATATTTAGAAGGTCTAGGCTAGAGACGTGTTCCGGCGTCGTTAAACCTAGCAGCTGTCGTTCGCCTGTTGGCTTTAGACAGCACTAGTACGAACTTGTGCTCCCCGTACCATCACGTATATAAAGGGAGACCCCTATAGGTTTTCAATCCTTTATCCACAGGAAGCCGAGTCTGCCGCCCTATACCCGTGATACACCGAACACAGCATTCGGGGAGACTACCTGCACGTACGGAAAGTCCTTGGTCGATTTCTATTTCATTTTTGAAACCAAGGTGTATATTGCAGTTCACGGATATTTGGTACACCCTTTGTGCCTAGTTTTTCCTGAGCAGTCCTTTGGTCTTTTATGACTCCCTAAACTTGAAAAGACCGTCAAGCGCTTGTCCTTTCATGCTTGTGTCAACTCTGAAAGAGATAGAGTCACCTTTTTATCGTTTCTCGACTCTTAAAATATGAAACGGTAGAATTTCTTACTTTCCAATGTGGTAAAATTAATCGCCCACGATTACACACCCGTTTAGACATTGCTTGTTGACCGTTTGATCGTGTGTCTTAACTCGTTTTCAGCCCGTGTGTGGTTTTGAGTTTGATGGAAATTTTTTCAGAGTTTACCAACCAAGGAATCCCCTCAGAAGGGAATCCTGGTCATTTTCCTCCTTTTGGAAATGTTGGTGCTCCTTACATGGTGACGTTGTCCCTTCCTGGGTTAACTATTGGGTTGCCTGTTTGGTTGTTCTCAACCTCTGTTGTCCCGAATGTCTCCACTACTGTTCAATCAGTTCCTCCACCTGAACAACCTCATGTTGATTCCAAGGTGGACCTCTCCCCTTCTTCGTCTGTTTCTGCGTCCTCCTCTTCTACTTCGCCTGGTGAAAGTCTGGATTCAAGTAACCAGGTGGCTAAGAAGAAGAAGAAGAAGACAAAGAAGAAGAAGTCTGATAAGCGAGAGGTTAAATGTACGGCTACTGCCTCCGAGATATCTCCTCTTGATAAACCTTCCAACCCTCCACGAAAAGTCAAGTTCCCTTGCCTGTTGTGCACGGGAGACCATCTTCTTCGAGACTGCCCTAGCATTCCCAAGGTGCTCGAAGTATGGTCCAATGGCCACCCACCATTGCCTTTGGCTTCCGGGAGTCAAGTTGGGGGCACGTCTTCAGCTGCTGTTGATAAGAACTCTAAGAAGCAGGGTAAGATCACCAATCCCTGTAAGTTGTGTGAAGGGCACCATGCCATTCACCTTTGTCCTTATATGGATGAAGCCAAACAAGTTTTGGACAACCCGACCGGTTCTACACCACGCCTTCCACCTGGTTATAATCGGCTTTCTTTGAGTCCTCCGCCAGCTGATCTTACGATTGGTCAAGAGTCATCCTTGGTCGATCCCACTCCCCCAGAAATTCAAATTCACGAATCCGTCCCTGACCAACCATTGGTCGTAGGATCGGTTGAACTGGCCCCGTCCGCGGTGCACCAGGTCTTTTCTGTCGAGAGTGGATCTCACTCCCCCCATGTCCTTCTGATTTCTTCAGATTCTTCAGACTTGGAGAAAGATTCTCCTGTCCCTGTGCTTCAAGAAGCTCCTCCTCCGCCTCCCATGATGGAGGCTACGGAGGATATTCCTCCCGCCTTCGAGATGGAGGTCATGGAGGAGGCTTCTGCTTCCGTAACATCAGGGGAAGACCTTCGCATTTCGATGGTAGCCCCTCCGAGTAGTTTGGTCGCTTCCTTTGATTGGAATCGATTTGCAGGATTTCGCCTTCCCTCTTATGTGCCTTTCGAGATCACAGTACAGGCTCTTGGTCTGGTTGTACCCAGCACCATTATAGACGAAGGTGCGTCTGTTAGTATTCTGTCTTCAACTACCTGGCAAGCTTTCAGTTCACCACCGCTTGCGCCTGTTATGCAGAATCTGTTGTCATTCAATAGAAGGACCAGTCAACCGTTGGGGATCCTTCCAAGGTTACCAATTACTTTGGGAGGGAAAACCGTCCATATGGATGTGATGGTCGTTCCAGGCCCCTTGGATTTCAATCTGCTTTTGGGGCGCGATTACACCTATGCCATGGGAGCACTTGTCTCCTCCCTCTTTCGCGTGATGTGCTTCCCACATGAAGGACGGATCGTGACCATTGATCAGCTTTCATTCTTTGGTCCTAATATGGCATCTGGTCCGCCATCACCCCCTCCTAGTTTCTATCCACCCGTTGTATCTGCTCCACCACAGGTCAACTATGTGGCTACTTACCCCATGCCTGTGCTCAGTGATGATGCCGTTGTGCATAATGTGCTGGGGGCATTGGGTCCTGACTTCCAGGATGTCTCCCTTCCATCAGGAGTGGAACTCTTGGAAGCACCGCCTTCTTGTTCATTTTGATGTAAGTCGGTTAGAGCACAGTTCCCTCCCTGTGTCAAGCTCTTTAAAAAAATGAAACCAGATTGTCGGAGCATAGTTCGTTGTCTTGCGTCAAGCTCCTTAAAAAAAAAAAAATGAAACAAGATCGCCGGAGCATAGTTCCTCCACTTGCGTCGAGCTCCTAAAACAATGAAACAAGTTGTTTGAGGATAGTTCTTTTAAGTGTGTCAACCTCGTTAAAATAATGAAACACAAGCTTGTTCAACTCGACTTTTTTTTGAACCTTCACTCCATTTTCAATGGACTGAAACTTGGGGGGCATGCACCTCGAATTGAGACATCATGCTGGGGGGCATGCCCGTCTTCCTCATTTCAAGCATAGTTTGCATATGTGGGTGTTCATGTGTGCTTTTAAGCTTGCGTAAAAATGAAACGTGTGATTAGATACATTGTGTGAATACATTTCGCATTGGGTCGTTTGTTATGTAACTGATACATTAGATTACATATGTATTAGACATTTGCATGACATATAGAAAACATCATCATATGTAAAGAAATATCCATCCAAAATAGTCATATGTATATATATATATATGTGTGTGTCGAAATGTTTGCACAGTGTGCATCACAAAACTCAAAAAATATACATAATTGTCTTAATACATCCTCTCAAAAAATAGGTGTGGCATAAATCCTAAGGACTAATCCGCATGGTGCTCATGATAGCATGTGACTGTACGCACTAAGCGCCTCAGGATTCAGTGGACCCGACTCGGAACTCCCACCGTGTGGCGCTGGTATGCCATCGGTACGTCTTCCAGCCAGGCATAGTCTGGGATCCCGTGGGCAATGCCCTCGAGATTCTGGATCAGCTCCTCTCCTCCGGGGCCCTCTCCCTGAACCTCAGGGGTGAGTTGTGTCCTCCGGGAGATTGGAGACATCCCAGCTGGTCTCTCAGGTCCCACATCTGCATGCATTGGTGATCCTGTTAGGACGAATGTGTATTAACAAAAAAAACATAAAACATAAAATAAAAATATGAGGTCTTACCCAACTCCTCGTCCCAGTCGTCTCCTTCTGGTAGTGGGAGATTTGGGTCCCCGGTAAAGTCAGTTCCTGCATAGGGCCAGTCTTCCACGATGATCAGCTGGCGCCGTAACCACCTAAAAAACTCTAGCCTCCAAGACATCTGTTGGCCACCTCCAGATCTCAAGTATCAAGAGCGTCACAATGAGCCATTCGTGGCCTTCCTGGTATCTGATTTTGCACACTCACGGCCCCCGTCCCGGAAGATTGGTAGGCGCGGGGCCCGTAATGAACGATACCAAGATGGAACCATACCCGAACCGCTTCAGTTTCCCGTTTGCACTTTGCGGGAGTCGCCTCTTTCCATGTTGATGGCTACCGTCGCCCCGCTGAACGCAGGGGGACCCGCGTACTCGAGGCCAGCAGGAGTTGAGTCTTCGTGGTCTCGTGCGGAGCCTGTGACCCAGTAGCCCGCGTAATGGTATGGAGAACTACTCTCAGTGCTAGATCAGGGATGGTGGAGATATCCACCTTCTTGCTTCTTGATCCTGTTTGTGCCCCTCGGCACACCCGTGCCATTACTTGTTCCATCTTTTCCGCGGATGGTCTGCTTCCAGTCAATATAGGGATTGGACCTCTGCGGGACAATCCAGTGATGAAATAAATGTCAGTGACCTCCAGTTCTAACACCTGGTCTCGTAGCCTGAACACTTGTTCATTTTCATCCCAGATGCTGATTAGATATTGGAGGAGCTTGGGCTGAGCTCGTAAACATGGCGTGAGGAAGAATTTTTTCAAGCCACAGTCTCTAAGAGCGTTCATACAAGCTTGGCTTTGCATGGCCTCTTCATCCTCATCTCCGTGCTCTCGTTCCTTCCATTCGATTGCCATTTTGAGTGGTTATCTGCATTCATATGGAAAAAAACCCCTGATTAGATCTTTGGTGAGCTTCAAATTTCAAGAAATTTGGTTTAAATACCGGAATTTTAGGCGGAAATTTAAGTTCGGCCGCTGGCGCGGCTGTTTCGCTAACAGTCGCGCCAAGTGGCGCGAGCCCTTTAGTAAAAAGAGCTCAGTGGCGCGGGTCCGTGCCCGATACCCGCGCCAATGGGCCCGGCCCTAAAATTTTAAAAGTGGCCACACAAAGCTGATTTCTGAAGGAAAATCATTAAAAAATGTATGGAAATGAAGAGCAAAGGAGCGCCTCTTACCTGTGACAGATGAGACGCTGAATGGTTGCCTGGATTGGTCGCAATCGTCGACGAAAATTTCTGCTCCAAATGGACCACTGTTGCTTTCTACCAAGGTAAATAGTAAAAGTAATTTCATTTTTTACCAATTAGACATATTTATAACTTTTCGACGTTAAATGAGCTTTTAGAAGTTATTTTTGTCAAATATTTGCATGTGTTATGTCGAAAATGGATTTTACGCTTGCTTGGTATGTGCAGCAGCAGGTTTTTGCGACTTAAAAGATGGAAACGAGTTGTATTTTATACTTTTTCGGACTCCAGAATACAGAAAAAGTCACTTCCGAGTCATCTTTCAGCACTCTTTCTCTCGACTCTAAAGAGAAAGATATTGTCAGCCCTCATTGCTTCGATCTCATTAAATGGACACGAATCGACATCCATCCGCATAAGTTTAACCCTTTTTCTAGGCCGGGATGGATTGATTACTTAAAAGGAATACCTCAGCTATCACGTGACTATGAGGTTTTCCCGATATTGTTTTCTACCTTTTCGGATCCTCTGGGAATCATTTTACGAAAAGGGACCCGGTGGAGTTTTCTTTTCCGCCGTTCTTTCAAACTCTCTAAACATGAAAAGACGCCGAGCTCTTCCTGTGTCATCGTTAAACCCCCGATGACATCGGACGAGTCGAAATGACGTTCTCCGGAAGCTCCTTCCGGGACTCGTTAAATGCACTGGGATGACGGTCTAAGGGCTTTTTGGATTTATATCGCAAGCATATGCTATCCCCTCTTCAAGCTTGTTATCAAAAATAATTGGGGTACTCGCCAGAAATGGTGGGGGGAAAATGGAACCATCGTCGTTGTCGTCGGCAGTATGTCACTCTTGAACATGGCACTTGTCTGCATTCGTGTCGGGTTGGGGACATCTCATCTCGCTGCTTCACTTTGCCTCCATGGGTTTGGGTAATCTCTTTTGACCTCTCATCTGTTCACTGCCTCACCGTGACCTCCGTGTTGATGTCAAATGTCGCCAAATCCATCGTCGTGTCGTTCATGTCTTCGCAGAAGTCGCCTCTCGCGAATATCAACCTTCCTCTCGTTCCTCATACGATCCCGGACCACAACAAAACATCATCCTTCCGTCTCGTGTCGACATGTAACAATGGGGTCCACTCTGATCAAGGTCACTTCCGTCGACATCAACTCATTATCCAGAAGTTGGTCTAGAGACTCCTGATGGTACCTTGGAGCCTGCATGCCTCAATGGCAGGTTCGTCGCATTAGACGTGAAGTTTACATCATTGACTTCCGATCGAATGATTCTGCGGGTGTTCGACATCAGCTCATTTATTCACACGCCGTAGATTGTACCTGTAGTACCTTGAGGACCATTGTAATTATTGGTGGTTTCTCTCGCGTCTGTTAACAGCTTTCATCATTGGCTGGTAATCAGACGATGTTCTTGCATGTTCGACTTCAGCTCACATATTCGCATGCTTGAACTTGTACTTTGTTTGGGTCGAGATGGATCGCAAGACCCTGGATTGTGTCTGTTGTAATCCAGGCTACGATTGTGGGTTATTATCATTATGCACATGACTCTTTGATTGGATGGATGTGACCATACCTGAGTCTATTTATTCATCCTCGTTGGATGGCTACACCCATACCCTGGATCCAGATTATAGTGTACTCTGTTTTGGATGGCTGCGCCCATACCACTTATACATCATGTACTTGAGATATCGCTTGTATCTTTTCGCTTGTGTTTTTCGACTTCCGGGCGGCCTTCTGGCCAACATGTTCTCATAAAGCATTTCACCCCTCTCCCTCTCGGGCCTCATACTTTAGGGGGCATCTGTTACACAGTGATTTGTCACCGTCCTTACCATTCCCCATCCCGCATAATGGAGGACCCATTCTGTGACCTGTGAACATTTTCATGCCTTTAAATCATCATCAATGCATCCCTCTGAGCATGAGCTTTGTTTTCCCTTGAGACATCTCCTTGCAAAAATCATGAAAAACACCCCTTTTGGCATTGGCGCAGGCAAGCAGTTCAGTACTCGCGCCAATGGGGAAATTACTGCAAAGAGGTCGCGCCAACTGGCGCTCTGTCATAGAGCCGTAGTCGCGCCACCCAATTCGGGAGTTGTTTTTTAAATAAGGAAGGCGGAAGTTGAGTTCTAACAAATTCACAAACCATCACCTATCTTGAGTTGGGAGGTTGTCTGCGGGAGTTCTATGGAGGGAAGTGGTTTTGCCACCTCCCATGGAACCTTCCTTGTTGATAGGGCCAATCCCATAATAATAGGGCTCCCAACTCCTCCTTCCCCATCTATAAAAGCTTGCTCAAATCAATGGCAAGCTAGTCTTGAAGTGCCTAAGCTCTGAATCTCCATATTCCCAAGAGCCTTTGTGTTCTGAAGCACCCTCTCTTTCCCTTAAGGCTGACTCAAGTAAGGAGACCATTGTTACGAGACTCTAGAGAGGTTTCCCCTTTCCTTGGCGAGCTTTGCGAGATGTGGACTACTGGAGACCCGTCCTCACAAACCATCACCTATCTTGAGTTGGGAGGTTGGCTGCGGGAGTTCTATGGAGGGAAGTGGTTTTGCCACCTCCCATGGAACCTTCCTTGTTGATAGGGCTAATCCCATAATAATAGGGATCCCAACTCCTCCTTCCCCATCTATAAAAGCTTGCTCAAATCAATGGCAAGCTAGTCTTGAAGTGCCTAAGCTCTGAATCTCCATATTCCCAAGAGCCTTTGTGTTGTAAAGCACCCTCTTTCCCCCCTTTTCAAGTATGCTCACCTCAAGTAGCATTTATCACGGACTCGGGAGATGAGTGTTTCTTTCCCTTTCTTACGGTAGCTTTAATGCGATGCGATCACTCGGAGACCCGTCCGAAGGGATCATGGCCGCCGTAACTGTCGTAATTTTCTTCGTTATTTAATACGATTATGATTATGGTTCCACCTGTTTTCCATCATGTTAATGCGAGTAATGTTCTTTCGAACGTACGCCGTAGTTACGGCGTCGTTTTGCGTTTTTCATCGTCGTTTCTTCCGGGCGTGTACCCATCCGCAGGATCGTGGAGACGTGGATCGCCAAGGCCCTAAACGGACGTTTCTCCACGTGATCCTAGCGCTGGAACCAGGGTAGGCTTATCTCAAGCCTCTTTCGCCCACTATTAGGAACCTGCGTCATGACATTGTTTGTTTGTTGCTAGACCCCTGCTGGGCTAGTAGGGATCGCCTCTGTCCGCAGAGGGGATTTACCTCCTCAACAACTAGGTTGTCAATTTTTGTATTAGAAGTTGAAGTTGAGGGTAGTAGATCATCTTTATAAGTTACCCTCTTCTCTAATCTCAACCTATTTCTTTTCTCGATTATGTTTGCTTCTACGCTCACAGCTCCTTTCTGCATGTCTTCTAAGGTTAAGTAATCCCTTTCCCTTAACTGATACATCATGTCCACATCAAGGCCTTCAGGATATATTACTAAGGCCATGCCTTGAGGAGGCTTCATTTGAGGTGGAATAGCATTATAAATACTATTGAACCTAATGGAGTAGTCAGGAACACTCTCTCCTTGATTTCTCTTGAGGTTGCTATATTCTGCTAGTATTTGGAGAGGATTCTTTTGAGTTCCCATTTGTTGACAAATGTTTCATGCAAGGCAGGGAGATCATTTATGCTATTAGGAAGTTAGTTTTTAAACCATTTATTTACATCTCCTCCTAAAATTTGAGCGAAGATCCTCATTTTCACAGTTTCTTCTTCTATCTCCATGTAATCAAATGCATCTTCCATCCTATCTACATGTTATTGAGCTGTTGTAGACTCTTTTCCAGTGAAGTGAGGGATTTTGGATTGGTAATCATTTGGTAGGGGAAGTAGGGGTTGTGGTAATACTAGTGGGGCATACCATGTTGCCATGGCTGGAAATAAGGGTGGATTTAGATGAGGTGGATTTAGAAAAGTGAAAGTGGGCTGAAATGGAGCATTTTGAATAGCAGTAGTATGAATTGGAGTGGAAGAAATACTTGGGCCAGCAAACTGATTTTGTGCAGACTTGTTAAGGAAAATACTAAAGTGATGAAGAAGCTGGGAATTAGGAGGAGTGGAAGGTGAGGCTTCTCTACTAAGGCTTTGTTGCAAATCTGCAATATCAAGGTCAGTTTGGTTTAAGTCACCTTGAGATCTAGTTCTAAAGATGTTCTTTGTATGATGTAAATCAAAGTGTGAATCCTCTAAGACAACAAGGTTTTCAGGGACAGAATTTGCTCTTAGGAGGCTCCTGTTAGCGGCTAATTTTCTAGATTTAGAAGTTTTCCACAGAATTCTCTCAGGATTGTCAACGATTAAAGGAGGATTTGGGTCTGGATGGGATCTAGTGTTGATCCTATATGAAGCCAAAATGCTTTTCAAAAATGAGAGAGGTTGAGGTTTTTAAGGATTGTTTTTGGGAATTTTACCTCTCACAATGTTTTATCTAGTATGGGACTAGGCTTCTAAACTTCCTCAAGGCTAGTTAACATAGTCCTAAAGAGATCTGGGAACCTAGATGAGTAATAGGCCTACTGGGGCTAGTGGAGTCGCCAGGTGGAAACTTTTAGCTTTTATGGAGGTAAGATATTGGATGGTTCCACCACCATGTTTATTATGAAGCCAAACTGAAATATTTTGGGTTTTTCTGAGTTATTTCGGTCTTACATGTTAAGAGAGTGTCCTAAATCTGATTTAACACTTAGCTAGGGTGTCAAACATACAAATTTCACTCTTATGGCTTGGTAACTGAGAACTTCAAGGTTCGATGAGAATCCTAAGGGTTACTTAGTTTGTCACTGATTCAAAATTTTCTATCATGATTACCGTCATGCCTGGTAGTGCTTGAAAAAGGTTACTTATGTTATACTAGACAGTGAGTGTTTAATTTCAAAGATTTTACTCAGGGTCCCACTGTGATCGCCATTATGTTGGTGTCTCGTGTTTTGATAGTTTGGCAAATCAAAAGACAAGGAAACATCAGAACCAATCTTTAGAGTTCTAGGATCTAGTCCTCCTGTTCTCAGAGAGGGATCTCTCAAATGTTTGTTTGCAAAGGTTTATCTTGTGTGCTTTGAGTATTGGTTTTAGACTAGTTATTAAGTGCAGGTGTTTGTTTATTTGTTTGGTTGAATTGATACAGCAGAACATGAAAGGTATAGGAAAGATATATAGAATGGAGAAACATCTGGTTCATTGGGAAATGGAGTCAAGAAGAGGTCATAACATACTCATCAATGGATATGGGATATCAGAGGGAAAATCTAACTTGGCCACAAGATCCTTTGGTTTTGGAATGTGATGGACATCAATGATTTGGAAAGAGAAGTTTAATTCTCAAACAAAGGGAATTTGAAAGCACAATTTGAACAATAAAGAGATTTTTGATAGACAGGGCTAACCATGAATTCTAAAAATCACACCTTTAAGCAAACAATGATTTCAAAACAAATTTTAAAATGAAATCTAAGATTCGGGGAACACCCTATTTCCTCAAAGATTTTATTTCAAATGACTTAGAAAACATAAAAGATTCACTGATAACTGCAGTCATAGAAGAGGGAACACCTAACACATCTATGATTACAACTATAAAGACCTTTGAGACAACTGTTTAAGTAAGGACAAAGGGCAAGATAAGAACAGACCTCCTTGGCTCATTGTAAATGGAAAACTACAAAGGGATACTTCAATAACAGTTTTAAAGTGGCAGCAGACAAGCAGGGAGAGCCATAAATCATGTTGAAACCAACTATTCGAACTATTAGGAAAATAAACAAGCATGACGACTAAAGAGAGAGATTAAAGACTCTAAAATACTTCAGCAGAAGAAAACATAAAACAGTGAAGGATGAATAGGTCTAAGGTGCTTCCAAGAGTCATTTCTTAGCCTAAAAATTTCGACCTACTGTAGTAAGAAATTATGGAACAGAATGAAAACAGGAGAAAACATTGAACAATTTAGAATACTTCACCAACAGCCAAGCTCATGGATCCAATGATAGAGTCTTCTCAGGAACAAGCATGCAACAATATCATCAAGGCTTCCAATACTTCAATTTGTTTTTCAAATTCAACAGACTATGTATTATTTCAAAAAGTTTCAATATTACAACTAGTGATCAACCAACCCCTCACTCATCTTCTTCAGAAGTATATATAGAAGAATGAGGAGCTGAGATCTGATAAAATATCTCAAAAACTAATTAATACAGGCTTAAATGGCTACTTGGCCTTTGGGGACTCAATGAAGCAACTTACATAGGTGTCCTCTGTATAAAATCATTTACATTAACTATTAGGTTTGCTGGAAATAATTTGTTGATTTCAAGGCTTCCCATTATCCTTGAAATAACTTCTGCTGACAGCTACAATAAGTTCCTTTGGTTGAAATAACTGTTCAGTTGTATTGATGCTAAATATCTCCTGGTCTGGTAATAATTTCGACCTTCTTTGATTGCTTTGAGGCTGCAGGTGGCTCTGCGGCGGCTGGAAGTTTTAATTAGCCCCTGAGGTGACAGTGGAGGTCTCTTTTCTGATAAAAATAGTCATGATTTTTATTTTTAAACTGTGGTTTAGGCTTCTGATAATCCATTTTTAGCTGTAATTCCCATAAATCTGTCTTCAATTCTATGTCCTGATAAATTTTATCTTTGGCGTTGATACTTCTCTGACTGTGCTCGATTCATGGTGTTTTTGCCGATGTGCAGGGCCTCTACCTTTGAAATTTCTTCAGTCATGGTGGAAAAACCATAAAAACCCTCCAAAATACAAAAAAATATTATGAAATCCTGCATATATAGGTCTGCTGCTTCAGAAATCACGTGGAAAGAGCAGGGCCGTTGGATGGCATCATCCAACGATTGAGATTAATCGGAGGAAATCGAAGGGAAGGTGGAAGAATAATTTAAATCAGATCCATCGATCGTGCAGAGATCGACGACCAGGAGTGGAGGTGAAGGGACGATCGTGGGCCATCAGATGAGATCGGCCCAAGCGATCAACGACGGAGAACATGCATTAAAAACTTTAGAAAATGTGACTGGACATCAAGATTTTAAATAAATCATGCTGAATAAAATTCCCGGGTCCGAATTTGCTGACTGGACGAGGAACCATGGATACCCGCCCAATAGAAAAATGCCACGTGGACGCTGATGTGGTGTTGGGACCACCGGCACTGCTGCGGGCGAGGGGACTGGGCGATGGAATGTGGGCCGTCGATCTGCAGATCAGATCAACGACGGAGATATTTTTAAATGCCGTGTCGTAGCCTGGTTATTGCGTGGGCATCTTCGGTGAGCGATCGACGTCCGATGAGTGGCTCCAGATCGGAAGGTGGACGCCAATATCGCGCCGGGTCCACGTCCAAACTTTAACGCGCGATGGACGGCGGTTTTGTGAACAGTGCACAAGACACGTGTTGGCCAGTGTATGGAATCACTGCGAAATGGAAAAAAACCGCCGCACGCTCAGAAGTGGTGCGATGAAATCCGCCCAGTTTTGCAACGGTGAGTGGATGGCGAGGACCACCGGGTTAATAAGTCGCGCGCCATCCGATCTTCAGGTCGGATCGACGGTGCGGAGTGACTAAAATTTTGCACTGGCGAAAAAGTTAATAATATAATAAAAATAAAAAATTTATATAACCGAAGGTTTAAAATATTAATTTACAATGTGGCTTGGCATCCGACTGCGAGGCTAGGGGTTATATGGAAAATGATATGACCGGGGGGCTTATGGAGGTAGGGCTAATCGGCATCGGAGAACGGGATAACCACTTGGAAGACTAGCGCTCGGTCCTGGAACCTAGGCATATGGAGGGGAAGGGTTTAAAGACTTAGCCCAAGGAGGCTTAAGTCTACAATACATAAAAAACATGATTTTCATGGATTTTCAATGATTTTCAAAGGTTTTGAAGGTTTCGATAAGGGAAAGAAGGAGTCTTTAAACCTTATCAAAGGGTTTTGATGAATGGGGAAGGGGAAAGGCATGAAAATGAAGGATTTCATGGGAGAAGGAAAGGAAAAGATGAGGTTAGTTTTGGAAGAAGGGGAAAGGGGAAAAAAGGTGCTTGCAACAGTTTTTCTTCATGTAATGACAACATAAATTCTGATTTGAAAAGGGGAAAAGAAGTGACGATTATCCAAAGGATAGGATATTATCAAAAGAATTTAAGCATCAACAATTTTTAGCAATGAAATTGTTTCTTGAAGGCTATTCAACATCATTTAGCCACCACCTGATATGATGGAATTTATGGGTGGCCAACACATACATCCACCAAAAACACTCCTACAGGATTGGCGACTCCACTAACGTTTATTACCAAGTTTATGTGGTTATGCCATTTTTAAAGAGACCTTTGTCTCTGCTGTGGAGTGGAGCTGAATTTCCTCTGATTTCTCTTATATTACCTAGTTAATCCCAAGTGATAGACTGAAGTATAACAACTCCAAAAGTTTCTTGCAGGAATTTGCGCAAGTTTTCCTCCCACAGACGCGCAGGGCGCACGTTCAAAGCTGACCCACGTGCAGACAACGCGCCTATTCCAGCCTTTTGCATGAAAAATACAAAATGAGAAATTTCTCCCATGTTTCTGTCTTTTCCAGCTTGTAAAGTGCTTGGAAGCCCCTAATACACCTTCCATCATTGGTTGTGGTACCACACAGCTTTTTAAAGCTCACTCTTAGCTGCTTTTTGTAGGCTTAGTGTCAGTTTTACTTCAAGTTGATTTTTGAAAAGTTCACACATAGTTTAAGTAGGGGGGAAATAACTTGCATTCCAAAAAAAAATTATGTTTTGCAAATTTTGGTACATACACACCTAGATAACTAGGCAAATTAAGTGGCCAAAGACCATGCATGCATAGCTAGTTTTTTTTTTTTCTAGTGTAAAATTTTTAGTTTAGTTCGATTTTTGCACTAGAAATTTCGGGACTAGGATTGAATTGCTTATAGAAGAGCAAGTAATCTCCGCTACCTTTTCACCCTCCAGTGTTCCTAGGTAAGCATATGAAAACTCCCTATTCACAATTCGCCATCTCCCTATAGTTAGTCACATAGATTAACTAGGAAAAATAGAAAGCGACCGATAATCCGCAATTTTTTTTCTTTTGAGCCAAGAAAAATACAACATAGTTTAAATAGGGGATTTTGTAAAGGATCATTGAATATCCACATGTTCAAACTATGTGCTTGTCTAGTTTATGCTCACACACACTCACCCACTAAGCGAAGCAAAGACACCTAAATCTAACTTAACCAAACTCACTAAATTCTCCCCACAGGGGCCACAAAAGAATTTATAGCTGAAGTTAGGATCAAGGGGGTAGGCATCCAATAAGATGCCTTGATAATACTTCATATTGAAACATGGAAGTTTTCTATTTAGGGAGATTCAAATCCACCTATGAGCCCATGGAAAAGAAAACCCGAGTGCGGAAAAAGACCCATTTTAGAGGGGGTTAGGCTTAGGCGCAGTGCGGGCAAGTATCAGTCAGGGCTACCTGACTTGGATGATACTCGATACTGTTAACTGACTACCAAGAATACCAAGACTTGAACGCTCACGTGGGACAGTGATTATTAGTGGCCAAAAAATAGGGCATCCTTTTCCCTATAGGTGATGGTGCAGGCAAGTGCCAAACCCTCTACCCTTACCTTGGTGGATTTTCTTCGGCTGAGTTGGAGCGTTGCTAGCTCTTACGGGACATTGTGCCAGCACTCGCAAGAAATATTCTGAAGGCCCAGTTACATTTGAGTGTGTGAGGATGAATAGGTCTTCTAGGATTTTGAGTATCATACGCAAACAAACGAAAAACACTTTTTGATTGATTGACCACATAGCTTAATTTAAAGGGAATGTTTATCTTATTTTCGCTTTGTTTTATGCATGTGACCATAATTTTTCTTTGATCATAGACTCTATCCTCTCAAATTTTTCCAAAAACCAGACCTAGTAGACACCAAGATGGACCTAATGGGACCTCGTCAATCTAGGCATATTTTGGACCTCCCCCCATTACCGGGAAGGGTTCCAGGTGTTTTGCCATTCAGGCATCAAAGACGGAACACTGCCACCATCATTGGTTCATCCTTTATTGGGGAATCCATAGTTGGGAACCCTAGTCCATCTCTCGAAACCACACCACTCCTCCCACGACCCCTAGAGGGTAGAGGAGAGCACCCCATTTGGGAACTTGAAAGCCAACCGAATACACAGCAGGGTATGTCATGGACTAACCCTCTTCCTAATCAGAACTTTGTGTTTTCACATAGTGCAATGAAGTCAACCTCCCAATAACCTTTCTTAGCTTCGTTGAATCTACCCAGTTTAACCAAGCTGACGAAAAACCCCATCGTACATAATCGTACATGGCCTTCCATGCCCACGAAGCTCCCTTCGTATATTCCTAAATTTGAAGGCAAGCAAGTGGAAGACCCAGGTAATCATGTCATGACCTTTCACTTGTGGTTCTCATCAAACAGTATCATTGAAAACACTATTCGATTGAGATTATTTCAACACACTCTTACAGGAGTAGCCGTGAAATGGTATGTGGAGAAACCCTCTGCTTCACATGGAACCTTAAACTCCCTCGTTACCACGTTCCTAACATATTTTTAGTTACCCATTCACCATGATTCTGAAATGGGATTACTGACACATTTTAGATAGACCCTCGTCGTCCATATCTAAGACCATCTCCATGAATGGAGGTGGCATCACAGTTTATGTAAAGCTAAACTCAATGTTCGGGTTCTATTAGAATTGTTCGTGAAAACTCTTACGACAGATATTTCAAAGGATGTGGCGCAGCAGAATCCCATATCCGAAGAGGACGCAATCAACAAAGCCTAGCAACTTGAGCTGAATTATACACAATCATGATACATTTATATCATCCTGCCTAACGTCCTGCACCTGCAAACTTATCAATAATTTCTAGGCACGTCAAAATCTTCAGATTGACTAATTGGGTCAATGACCCAAGGTTACATAGGTAGCATCTGTCAAAACCCTGGTTACACATACAGTTCTACCCAGAACGTACCTCAAATCGGTTTTCAAAGTCATCATATGCCTCAGCAAAATTTGACCAATAGGGCACAAGCGTATCAGCAGGGAGGACCTTATCCTCTGGCTCAGGGGACCTAGTATGTAATGTTCCCAAATTTTAGCCTCAAGCTAAAAGGAACATTATAGTTAACATTCTCACTAGGTAGATGAATAAAATGGGTAGGGAGGTCCATTAACCTCTTTAGAAAAGAAAATAACATTCCTCATGTGAAAAGGGGAAGAATAAGAAGTTGGATTGAGCACCTACAGGTGTGAAAAGGATTGGATCATGTTGATTCAGTCATATTTGACCAAGTCCACATGCATTGTCTAGATACATTGTATCTCCATGATGGACTGTGCAGTTTTAATGGAGGACAACATGCATGAGCTAGGTGGCACATATGGATGGGACCCATTATGGAGAGGAGCACTTGTTATATATGGAGAGGAGGGCAGCCATTTTTATTCATGCTTGAATTATTATTTGCTTTGGTCTGTTGAGACTTTTCTTCCTCTTGCTATTTAGTAGGGTTGTAATGCTGTTTAGCACAAGGGTGTTCCTGGTCTGGAATCCCTACCTCATCCTTAGGGAAGGAGAGGTTCTTTGGGTTACATTTCCTCATTCTGGCATTTTGGCCAAGCTACCTCCTTCAGCTATAGAGCAGTTTCTGTTCAGAGCTGGGTTGTGTTGCAGGGTGCAGCAAAGGAGGATCTCTTTGAGTCATTTCTATGCTTGTTTTTCAGTGGAGATCTTGTCTATCCATTGGAGGATTAGCAAGAAGGACTATCAGGCATATTTTCACATCTTGGCACTTGGCCAAAGAATCTCTGCACTTCTACAGTGCATTCCCTTACATTAACTTCGTCATTCTTCAGAGAGCTGCTGTAGCAAGGTTTAGTACCTTGATTTTTGGGCTAGTTTCCTAGAGAAAGGGACAAACCTTCTCCCAGAAAGCTAGGAAAAGGGATTCTCATCCATATTGTACTTTATTCATACATATTGATATAATTTTATAGGATACCGTGTTATTTTTCAGCTGAATATTCAGATCTACTCCTTTTTTTTTTAAGCTTCCAAGAAACCCTTGCCGGGTTATCTTTACATTGTATAAAAGAGGCTAAACCTCTATTTTTATCTATAATTTGGCTAAATAAACTTCATATCTGATGTCTACAACATATTTCTACATAAAACCTCTTATAATAACGTTTTTCTTGCTTCAGAGTTTTCTGTATGGGTTAAGTCATGGGTTTTCAGTGTTTTTAAGCCATATAAGAACTAGGAGATCTATTTAACTTGGCTAGAATGATTTGTTTCAGCTCCCATTCTATATGTGAGATGTATATTTCATGAAATAAGGGATTCAAATCCCATTTCTCATATTTATAGCATTATTTTCTGGAAATAGTGTTTTTATGGTCCATATCACTACTTTTCCCCACTTGGAGATGACATATGGAGACATAGTTTTGCTGATATGCTTATAATATGATGGGAATGTGTTTAATACACATTTAATAAGTAAATTGACACAGTTTTCATTATTTTTTTCAAGTATTTTTGGATCTCCAACTTTAGAATATCTTAAGATATTCTCATTATTGTAAAATTTCCCTATTTTGGGATATTACAGTGGTATAAGAGCATAATCTTGGCTCAGCCCATGCATCAAAGACATTATTCCATCAGGAGCAGAAGCTTCACACAGAAAAGAGAATTTGTGCAAAAGAAACAAAGGCATGACTCCATTATTTGGAGGAATGAAGGAAGAGAAGGTTACCCTGCTTCTTTTCCAAGCTATGGAGAATATCAAAGAATATCTCAAGGAGATGAAAGGGGAGGAGTGTATAAGATTTTTGAGAGGGTTTGAAGAAATCCCTAGTTATTCACATATTGGGTATGAGCATTCAGCCACACACGCAGATCCACAGCACAGTCTATTACCCACATTCACTGCAAGAAGGATGGAGGAAGGAAATACACCAAGGGAGGAGACCTTGAGTGACTATCTTCAGGAATATGAATCTCAATCATGGAGATTCAAGGAGCACTTGGACTTCCAAGGGTTTTGAAAACTCAAGGAGGCAAGATCCAATAGCCAAAAAAGAAGTAAGAGGGGTAGAATCTTCCTATCTCACTTTGATGTATCAGTAGAGTGCACAACCAAAGTTTGGGTAGAAGAGCTAGATTCCTATTTTCAGCTACACCAAGTTTTAGAGAAGGAGGCCATCAGGGTAGCAGTGCTACACCTCAAAGGTATGGCCCATGATTGGTGGTTTGATAATTCTACTTCATTTTTTCATGCAAATGTAAAAACTTATGTTGGGTTCACTAAGGAATTGGTGAGAAGATTTAATGTAAAACATTGTGAACCATCATTTGTTAAAAACAAAAACTCAAACACTTTGCATGAGTTGGAGAGACCTATTAAACCAACTCCACTCCATATTTTTAAGGGGGATAAAAACATGCATGATATTTTTCCAAGGTTAAGATCCCCACTTATTGAAGAGCCCTCTTCGATTTGTAAAGACATGAAGTTTCCTCCTTCAAGAGATGACCAAGATCAAGGGTCTCTCATTGAGGATGAGGCATTCTCATATATGGAAGAAGAGGAGAAGGATCAACATCAAGGGATGATGAGCATTCAACCTTATCTATTTCAGGAGGTTTCTACACAAAGGGAAGGGACTGCACCGTGCAGTGAAGAGAGGGACAACTCAGTCTACTCATATATATAGTCCATTTTAGATTTTGATGTCTCACCACATGGAGGCATTCCACCTAGGAGGCCACCAGATCTAGAGTTGATGAGAGACATCTTGTCTTTGGGTTCAAAACTCTTGGATTTAGGAGAGGTGAAGAGTTTGGAGAGAGACTTTGGCATGGGGGATGTCAAAGTAGCAGGCAACAGCATAAGGAGAGCTTCACATACTAGATCACCAACACTGTCTCTTAGGAGGATTGATCCATATTGGAGGTATCAACTCTTAGTAGAGTACTTCAAGGATCTTGGTGCATGCATGATTTTGGATGACCCAGATGGAGATGATGATTATATAGTGGATGATGTGGTCATCTATTCTCATGGCAGGATCATCTTGACTGGAGCTTCTAAGCTCAAGGAGAAGTTGCTTCATGCAGCACATGAGGACTTCCTTTCCATGCATTATGATGCATATTTTTCTTTGGCAGAGGAGTTCACTAGGGAGGGCATCCAGCATGACATATTTCAGCATATGGAGAGATGCATAGCCAATATGGTGATAGAGGGGAGGTCACAACCACTTCCCTACTCTTTGGAGGTGAGGGAAAATTTCTAGTTGAGCCATCTCAGCTCAAGGTCTCAAGTACATAACGGAGAATGTACAATTTCACTTTATATTTTGTACCTCTTTTCTTTGTATGAGTAGCATGTTGTAACAAGGAGGATTATCCCTTCTTTCATATTAGATGATGATGTACTTAGAGCCACTTGTGGCATTATGATTGGCTATTTTTTTGGTGGTTTGTGGGGGAAGCCACATGATTTTTGGTGTGCACCTTTAACACCACATTGTACTATCATGTTTTTATCTTATAGAATGATTGTGGCAGAAAACAAGTGGCTGGGAAAGCACTTGTTGGTATTTGTTTTGAGGCAGGCATGGGATGCACTACGTAGGTTCCATGTGTGGAACTTTGATCCACTTTCCGGTTGTCATATGACAACTTGTTTCCAATTGTTTTTGCTTCCATGTATTGTTGACATTTTAATGTTCATGAGAAGCTTTGTTTGGAGAGTGGGCTATGAGTTGGAGAGGCCCATTGCCAAGTATGATCCTCCCTACTTTACATGTTGTATGTTGCAGGAGGAGCAGTGGGAAAGCCATGATTGCCACATCACATCTCTTGTCTTCTTGTGGGAGAGGCCATTTGAAGAACCTGAGTTCTTGTAAGAGGCACTTTATGGCTGAATTGTTTGAAGGGGTAGCTTGGGACATTTTTGGAGGCCATGACATTTTAGCCCAATATCAGAAACCCCCCTATACTTACCACAAATTGAGAGAGAAACTAATTGGATGGGAAAATATAAACTCTCCATTCATCCCCAACACATTGCATAAAACCGGGGTTGAGGATTTATTTGATGAGATACCTAGAATGGCTCATTTCATTTGGATGATAGCTTGGGTGAGGGAGTCACTTATTGGGAATAATATTCCCTATGTTGATCATCACTCCTACCTTGCAGAGGCCATAAGACAATAAGAAGGTTTACACTTACACTTTCCACCTTTTCATGATGAGAGCCATTTGGTTATGCATCTTTGGGAGGAGACATTGGAGGGAAAATTTGTTGCAGACTATCTTGAGCAGTGGTGAGGAATATTGATGAGGAGGCCACAAGAGGAGAAGGGGACAAATTTTTCTCTCCCTATACAGTTTCTTGAGGACAAGCAACATTTTGGAGGGGAGTACTGTAATGTTCCCAAATTTTAGCCTCAAGCAAAAAGGAACATTATAGTTAACATTCTCACTAGGTAGATGAATAAAATGGGTAGGGAGGCCCATTAACCTCTTTAGAAGGGAAAATAACATTCCTCATGCAAAAAGGGGAAGAATAAGCAGCTAGATTGAGCATCTACAGGTGTGAATGGGATTGGATCATGTTAATTCAATCATATTTTACCAAGTCCACATGCACTGTCTAGATACATTATATCTCCATGATGGACTACGTAGTTTTAATGCAGGACAAGTTGCATGAGCTAGGTGGCACATATGGATGGGACCCATTATGGAGAGGAGCACTTGCTATATATGGAGAGGAGGGCAGCCATTGTTAGTCATGCTTGGATTATTATTTTCTTTGGTCTGTTGATACTTTGCTTCCTCTTGCTATTTAGCAGGGTTGCATTGCTGTTTAGCACAAGGGTGTTCCTGGTCTGGAATCCCTACCTCATCCTCAGGGAAGGAGAGGTTCTGTTAGCCCCCCTATAAATTTTTGACAAGCAAACAGGGGGCTAAAATGTTTTTGAGCCTTCAAGGAATGCATTTCCTCCGAAAACACATCATCCTTGAAGCCTCCTTGTGCCTTCTGTTGGTCCCCGCCTTCAGAGAAGTTTTCCACAACTTGTTCGGTGCCAAAGCATCCTCCAAATAGATCCATCAGAAAGTGCTTGAAAAGAGCTTTCTGACGGTATGATACACTCTCAAAACTGACTTGTGGATTAAATTCTATGCCTAAGTGAAGTAAAAGCCCTTATATCCCCATATATCCCCTATTTCCCATGTTTCCCTTTTAACTTTATGTTTAAAGTTTCAATATTCCCTTTTAAAAACCCCTTTTCCCCTTCCCGATTATAAATCGCTTTGTAAATCATTGTAAAACAAAATGTGCGATTTATATAACCACTTCCCCTCCATGCTTGTTAAAAACCTTATGTTTCAAAGGTTCGCATATATATATATATATATATATATATATATATATATATATATATATACTCCCCCGTTGTATAAACCACTTCCCCTTTCCATCCCTGCCGTGTATTGAAATAAAATTTATTATAAAATTTATATTATATATAAACCCCGCTGCTTATGAATCGCAATCGCAATCGTTTCCAATCGCAGGTGTTACAGTGAGCGTTCTGATCACTTTAATCGAAAGTATTTGCGATGCGATTAATCACATCGCAATACACTGCGATTATGTTTGATCGCGCCATCCCCTCCGATTCCCCGATAGTCTCTCTCCTCCGATTAATCCGATCGCATCCCGATTTCCTTCCCTCCGATTGCATCACAAGTTCTTTGCTCCGCATTGTGATTACCCCCCGCTCCGACTCCCGATTGCGACTGTTCTCCGCTTCTGATCATCGCAATCGCACTCCCCTTTCCTGATCTTCCAATCGCGTCCTCCCTCCGATTGTTTTGATCGCCCAATCGCAACCTTCCCTCCGATTGCATCGCAAGTCCTTTCTTCACGTTACAATTACCCCTCCCGATTTTGATTTGCGATTGCGATCCGTACCCCGGTCCCATCATACGATCTTTCTGCCATTCATAGCCAAATTTCCTTTTTCCTTTGTAAAAGTCAAAAATTCATTTGTTTTGTTTTTACAAAGGGTTTTCCCCATCGCATCGGGAGTTTTGTGTTATATGTTACTCTGCCCGTCCCACTCCGATTGCGATTGCGATTACTATTGGTTATATATTTCTCCCCTCCTGCTCCATTCCGATTGCGATTTATGTGGGTATCGTTTCCTCTCCTTTCCCTCCTATTCATTGTCCTTCCCTTCACGCAGGCGTAATTTCATTCCAGTTGTATTTTAACGACATTTATAAAAAGAGTCAGTTTGCTTCAAAACAACCCATGGAAAATGAAACACATCGTCAGAGGAACGTTTCCTCTCAGAAGTATGCCTTTCCTACAGTGCTCTCCATGCTTCCTCGAGCCCTCAAACAGATGAAAGACACTGACAAAAGCTTCTTAAGACTGTCAGAGCTGCAGTAATGGAGGTATGGATGAGGCCTGCAAACTTTAATCCAATTAACCAGATTCAGAAGGCTAGCGCAGAGTACCAAACACCAAAAAGGATCTCAAGGACACATCTGAGGTCAAAATCGACCTGACAGAGGCTTCCCAATCAGCCTACAGAGTACTACAGCACCAGAGTGCATCAAAGCCATACTAGAGATAAATGCCGAGAGTTAAAACAGAATGGGCTTCGGCTCTCTCTTTCTTTTCTGAGTTTAATGTTTCATTTAATATTCTACCTACCTCCTTCGCTTCTCTTCAGCTATAAAACTCATGAAGAAAATATTGTAAAGGTTGTTGATGAGATATCAGAGAACTAAAAGTTGTTTCCGTGAGATCTAGTTATGTGTAAAGTTGTAAGATAGGTTGAAGAAAGATGTATTCAGGCTGAATGTTCAAGCTGTGGGCAATGTTGTACTTGACTGGTGTTGTTTTTGATATGACAAGCACATTTCTTTGGATCCTGATCTAAAGCAGCTGGTGATGTTTTTCTATCTCTGTGTTTTATTTCATTCCATTTCAGTTCTTCTAGCTTGCATCAGAAATTTGGTATAGGATTTGCCCTTATTAGGCACCTTATGCTTCTGCTCTCCTTGCCTTAATGTTTTCTGCTAAATGTGTTATCTGGGAATTAGTTTCAGTTAATTTAACTAGTGTAGTGGATGTTATTGCCTGCTAGCTGATGTGTGAGTTAAATGAATCTGCTTCTTAGATGTTCTTGTTAGATTTAATTAAATGAGTTGAGAACACTGGGAGGCTTAGAACTCTGTCTCTGCCTCACTAGGATATTTCCATTTCAATTAAACCTTTCCAAGTTCCCTCAGTTTGTTCCTTGCCTTTCTTTGAGAGTTGCCCAAGAGTATGTCCAAGCAGGTCTGGAGTTAAATGACCTCTGACCTGATCTATAGACAGAAATTGGTTTACCTTCACTCTTTCACCTTCTTTCCTTATTGTCACATTCCACCAAATAATTTTAGGATCCAATGCTTTAAATGACTAGCCCAATTGAAAGCTTGCACATTGAACATCAAGTAAACCCTTTCCTGACTCCATTTATCAATGGCCTTGATGTTCTCTGAGTTATCTACTTTAGCCTAAAATCCTCTCTGCTCATTGCCTTGTCTTATAGCGAACCCTTCATTCCTGATTTCCAAAAACCAAATCAAAACCAATCAAACAAACAAACCTTGTGCCTATAACTAGCCTAACATCTTAAACACTAAGCTTTAAAGTCATACACCTTTGAAATTTCATAGAGAGATCCCTCTCTGGACCCAGGAGGGCTAGATCCTGAGGTCTGAAAGTGGTTTGATGTTTTCTCATCTTTTGGTCTTGCCAATCTGGCCAAAACATGGGAACCCCAACAGGTTCTTTGGGCTAAATTTCCTCATTCTATAATTTTGGCCAAGCTACCTCCTTCAGCTACAACATAGTTTCTGTTCAGAGCTGGGTTGTGTTGCAAGGTGTAGCAAAGGAGCATCTCTTTGAGTCATTTCTGGGCTTGTTTTTCAGTGGAGAGCTTGTCTATCCATTGGAGGATCAACAAGAAAGACTCCCAGGCATATTTTCACATCTTGGCACTTGGCCAAAGCATCTCTGCACTTCTACAGTGCAGTCTCTTGTAGGAACTTCGTCATTCTTTAGAGAGCTGTTGCAGCAAGGTTTAGTACCTTGATTTTTGGGCTAGTTTCCTAGAGAAAGGGCCAACCCTTCTCCCAGAAAGCTAGGAAAAGGGATTCTCATCCATATTATACTTTATTAAGCTATATTCATATAATTTTTTAGGAGAATGCATTATTTTGTAGCTGAATTTTCAGTTCTACTCCTTTTTTGCTTAAGCTTCCAAGAAACCCTTGCCGGGTTATCTTTACATTGTATAAAAGAGGTTAGATCTCTTTTTTTGTCTGTACTTTGGCTAAATAAACTCTAGATATATTGTATACAACATATTTCTATAGAAACCCTCTTATAATTATGTTGTGCTTGCTTCAGAGTTTTTTGTATGGGTTAAGTCATGGGTTTTCAGTGTTTTTAAGCCATATAAGAACCGGGAGATCTGTTTAACTTGGCTAGAATGATTTGTTTCAGCTCCCATTCTTTATGTGAGATTTTTATTGCAATAAATTAGGGATCCAAGTCCCATTTCTCACATTTATAGCATTATTTTCTGGAAATAGCATTTTTATGGTCCAGATCACTACTTTTCCCCACTTAGAGATGACATATGGAGACATAGTTTTGTTGATATGCTCCTAATTTTATGGGAATGTGTTTAATACACATTTAATAAGTTAATTGACACAGATTTCATTATTGTGTTCAAGTATTGCTGGATCTCCAACTTTAGAATATCTTAAGATATTCTCATTGTTGTAGAATTTCCCTATTTTGGGATATTACACATTACACAGAAAGAAACACTGATGGAAGATGTTAGGTTACCATGATTTGGATGATTGGCAAGCCAAATGACAGTGTAACATCAAACCAGTCTTTGGAGCCCAAGGACCTAGCCTTCCTAGACTTAGAGAGGGCTCTCTCTATTTGTGTAAGGGATATCTGTGTGTCTACTTATTATGTTCTTAATTTTAGGCTAGTTATGAAGTAGGTTTTTGTTTTTGGTTTCTAGGTTGTGAGGGATGAACTGATCAAAGACTAAGATAGGTAAAAAAGACATCAAATCAACTGGGCGATGGGGTCGAAAAGGTCAAGAAAGCTTTTAGGTGGTGATACAAGGTTATTGAAGGGCCGATTTGATCGAGGTAAAATGGATCTTTGGGTAAAATAGAGTGAGACAGAAATTAAACTTGTGAAGAACAAAGGATTTCCAACATAAATAGTTTAATAGCTGACATAAACATTGTAGGGCAAACCATTAATCATGAGACATGTAACTGTAAACTAATCAATGCATAGAAATAAACATTCAAGCCATGCATAGAGATATATGACTCTCTAACTTTAGTAAATGGCTATCAGACTTTGGGGAAATACATTTAAGACAAACAAACAACTCAAATCACTATGAAGGAATGCCTAAACATAGTATTTCAAGCTATTGGGCACTTTGAAACAAGATTGCATAGTTTTAGGCAAAGGGCAAGATCAGTACAAGACCTCCTTGGTTCAACCAAATGACGATCTAATCAATCAAAGAGAAGTTTCAGAGGTGGAGCTATGACTAGCCATGAGTAATCAGGGCATACCGTGAATCATACTTAGCATGCACAAAACCATAAATGAAATAAGAAAACAATATTCTTCAGTTATTAAAGAGCAATCAAGGATTCTTTAATATGACTAAGAATGAAGAAAACATAGAAGCTATAAAGAAATAGGAAATTTGAGGTGCCTCCAAGAGCATGTCTCAAATCTATTCTATACTATCTTATAGCAAGCAAGAACATGGAATTATGAATGAAAACTAAGAAACAAAACAGAGAGAGAGACACTATACCATTCTACCAAGTCATGGAATCCAACAAAAATCCTCTTTCATCATCCAAAAACATCCAAGAAACTATCCAAAAGCATGAGACAAGTGTTTCTTCCAAAGCTTTTATGACCATATATTTCTTCTATTCATCAAGTTCAGCCTTGTTTACAATGAAAGCCTTTGGAATATATAGGCCAAAGTGAGAAAAACTGTTAGGTGTGGAGCCTGATTATCTTGTTTACTTTGTATCACAACATTGGACCCCTGTACCTTAAGAGGGGCGGCAATGCCGCCCGTAATTAATCGTTGCTGTGGGGGGTCCAGGGGGGCGGCAGTGCTTTTCGGAGCCCCCCCTTGGCGGGGGGTTTCGAGGGCAGTGCCCCCGAAGCTAAAAACAAATGTAAAATTGCCTTGTAAAAGTATAGTAATTTCTATTCAATCTGGGCCGTTCATAGGAGGATGATCTGACGGTAGAAGTTATGTTTAGTTTAGGGCTTTTTTCCCTAGAAGGCAACCCCCTTGTATAAATGAGGGTATTGTATTGCAGCTGTGTATTATGTGTGTATTCTCAGAGCAAGAAACAGATAGGGAGATTGTGAGAGAGAACATAGGATATTACAGCGGATCTGCTGTAGGTTTTATCTCTTTAATTTTTGCTGGATAATAGAAAGAAAGGACTGGATGTTCGGGGTGGACGTAGCCCAAACTGGGTGAACCACGTATATCTGTGTCTCTCTGGTTTTATGTGTTTTGTGTGCTTGTATTTTTCGCATATTTTATGTGTTGCATTTCTCCATAATATATAATTTTCTAACAACTGGTATCAGAGCCGAAGGTCTATTTGGCTGATAAACTCGCAGGAAAGAAGGGTTCCTGGTTCGAGTGGGAGCAATGGCGGAAGATGGTAAATTTAGGGTCGAGAAATTTAACGGCCAAAACTTCCCATTGTGGAAGATGCAGATGGAAGATTATCTGTATCAGAAAGATCTGTACCTACCATTGAGCGGAAAAACAAAGAAGCCGGCGGCCATGACAGACGCGGAATGGAACATTCTCGATAGAAAGGCACTCAGAACAGTACGGTTGTGCCTTGCGGCGTCAGTCGCCTTCAATATTTCAAAGGAAACAACAACAGAGGGTTTGATGCAAACGTTGGCGAAACTATATGAAAAACCCTCAGCCTCAAACAAGGTATTTCTTATGAAACGACTATTTAATATGAAGATGTCGAAAGGTGGATCTGTTGCAGACCATTTAAATGAATTTAATACAGTTACCAGTCAGTTAAGTTCTATAGGGGTAAACTTTGATGATGAAGTTAGAGCTCTGTTATTCTTATGCTCATTACCAGAAAGCTGGAATGGTTTGGTTATGGCCATTAGTAACTCTATCTCCGGATCTAGTACTTTAAAGTTTGATGATGTTGTCGGTGCTATCCTTAGCGAGGAAATGCGACGGAAAAGCTCCGGTGAGACATCGGGTAATGCTTTGAGTGCAGAGTCTAGGGGAAGAAGAATGGAAAGAGGAAAGAGCTTGGGATATCGCAGTAAATCAAGGAAAGGAAGATCCAAGTCCAGATTGGGGATAGTGTGCTGGAAATGCGGAAAGAAAGGACACCTAAAGAAAGACTGTAGATCTCGGAAGGGAAAAGAAGGAGACACACAACAAGAAAACAATCATGAAGCAAATGTGACAGGTGATGTGTTACAAGATGCTTTGATTCTTTCTTTCGAAAATGTTACTGATTCTTGGGTTGTAGATTCAGGGGCTTCATTCCATGCCACACATGATAAGAAATATTTTCATGACTATGTTCAAGGAGATTTTGGACAAGTTCATTTGGGTGATGATAAACCCTGTAAAATTGTTGGAATGGGTAAAGTTCTTGTAAAACAACAGAATGGAAACCAATGGCTACTAAAGGAGGTAAGGCATGTTCCAGATTTGAAGAAAAATCTGATTTCAACAGGGCAGTTAAGCAGTGAAGGTTGTGTGACAACTTTCACAGACAAAACTTGGAAGGTCACCAAAGGAGCCCTGGTAATAGCAAAAGGTGAAAAGGTTGGTACATTGTATTTATGCAATGGTATTTCTAACTCTGTTAATGCTTTAACTTCCAAAGGAGCAGATGCAAGATTATGGCATCATAGGCTCAGACACATGAGTGAGAAGGGAATGAAGATTCTTCACTCAAGAAATTTGTTGCCAGGTTTGAAGAATGTTGATTTGGATTTTTGTGAGAATTGCATTTATGGAAAACAAAAGAGAGTCAAATTTCTCAGAGTTGGGAAAGAAAAGAAGAGCGAAAAATTGGAGCTTGTGCATACAGATGTATGGGGACCTGCTCAGGTATCATCTCTCGGTGGCTCTCGTTATTATGTTACTTTTATTGATGATGCAACTAGAAAACATGGATTTATTGTATTCAGAATAAATCTGATGTATTTGATACTTTCAAGAAATGGAAAGCTTTGGTTGAGATTGAGACAGGAAAGAAGTTGAAGTGTCTCGGATCAGACAATGGAGGTGAATATTGCAGCAAAGAGTTTGATAGGTACTGTTCAAAGCATGGAATTCGTAGAGAGAAGACAGTTCCAAGAACACCACAAGAAAATGGTGTGTCAGAAAGGATGAATAGAACAATCATGGAGCGTGCAAGGTGCATGAGATTGCATGCAAGATTGCCTTTACAATTTTGGGTAGATGCTGTAGATACTGTTGTTTATCTAATAAACAGAGGGCCTTCAAGTTCCTTGGATGGTGGTATTCCAGAGGAAGCATGGACAAGTAAAAAGGTAAACTACTCTTTTTTAAATCCTTTTGGTTGTGAGGCCTTTGTCCATATTAATAAAGAAAATAGAACAAAGCTTGAGGCAAAATCAAAGAAATGTACCTTTATTGGATATGGTGTTAATGATTTTTGATATCGCTTATATGATTATGAAAATCAAAAAATCATTAGGAGCAGAGATGTAATATTCAATGAAAAGGTCTTGTATAAGAATCAGTTGCAGGAAAAGAAACAGGAAAAAGAAAGCAAAGAATACACAGTTCTTGATGAGATCACAGAAAAAGTAAAGGTGCCTGAAAATAATAATAATCAACAACCACAACAACAAAAACCACCACAACAGCAACAGGCACCTCAAACACCTGAAAGTGGTGTCAAAAGATCTACCAGGATAAGTAGACCCCCTGAACGATACTCTCCTTCATTATATTATTTATTGTTGACTGATTCTGGTGAACCTGAATGTTATGAAGAAGTAATGCAGGTTGAAAGTAGGAAGAAGTGGGAGCTAGCCATGGAAGAAGAGATGGACTCCTTAATGCATAACCAGACTTGGGACTTAGTCAGGTTGCCTGCAGGTAAAACTACATTGCAGAATAAATGGGTTTACAGGCTGAAGGAAGAATATGGAGGAAAACAGAGGTACAAATCTAGACTTGTGGTGAAGGGGTTTGCACAGAAGAAAGGTATTGATTTTGATGAAATATTTTCTCCTATTGTTAAGATGAATTCAATCAGAACTATTTTAAGTCTTGTAGCAGCGGAAGATTTACATCTTGAACAGTTAGATGTAAAGACAACATTTCTCCATGGAGATTTGGAGGAAGAGATATACATGCAGCAACCATAAGGATATGAGGTCAAAGGGAAAGAAAAATTGGTGTGCAGGTTAAAGAAGAGCTTGTATGGCTTAAAACAGGCTCCAAGGCAGTGGTATCTAAAATTTGACAAGTTTATGTCCGAACAAGGTTATACTAGATGTCACTCTGATCATTGTGTTTATCTAAAAAGGCAAAATGATGGCAGCTATATTATATTGTTATTTTATGTAGATGACATGCTTGTTGCAGGATCTAACATGCAGGAAATAAATGTGCTCAAAAGAAAATTGGCAAATTCATTTGCAATGAAGGATTTGGGAGCTGCAAAACAAATCCTTGGTATGAGGATAGCTAGAGACAGGAAAAATTGCAAATTAACACTGTCTCAGAATGAGTACATAGAAAAGGTGTTGAAAAGATTTAATATGCAGAATGCAAAACCAGTTAGTACACCTTTTGCTAGCCATTTCAAACTTAGTAAGGAAATGTGCCCAAAGACCCAAGAAGACATGGATTATATGTCTAAAGTTCCATATGCATCAGCAGTTGGAAGCTTAATGTATGCAATGGTCTGCACAAGGCCTAATATTTCACATGCAGTGGGAGTTGTAAGCAGGTACATGAACAATCCAGGAAAAGAACATTGGATGGCAGTAAAATGGATTCTCAGATATTTGAGAGGTACCACAAATCAAGCATTATGCTTTGGTGGTTCAAACATTGCTCTATAGGGATATGTTGATGCAGATATGGCAGGTGACAGAGATAATAGGAGGAGCACTACAGGATATGTATTTACTGTAGGTGGAACAACTATCAGTTGGGTTTCAAAAATCCAAAGTGTTGTTTCACTTTCAACAACAGAAGCAGAGTATGTTGCTGCTACAGAGGCTAGTAAAGAAATAATTTGGTTACAAAGGTTTATGGATGAATTGGGTAAGAAGCATGATATGGGCACGTTATACAGTGATAGCCAAAGTGCCATTAATCTTGCAAAGAACTCAACATTTCATTCCAGGACTAAACACATACATCTCAAGTACCATTTCATACGGTCAGTATTGGAAGATGGAGAGTTGAAGTTGGAAAAGATACACACTAGCCAAAATCCTGCAGATATGCTAACAAAAGTTGTAACCAGGGAGAAACTGAGAATGTGCTCAGTTTCAATTGGTCTTCAAGGATGACGATGAAGATGAGGAATAGCCAAGTCCAAAGAGGAGTCATTGTCCAGCAAATGAAGCAGCGGTGGAGTTGCTATAATCAGTCTCCAAGTGGGAGATTGTTGGGTGTGCAGCTTGATTATCTTGTTTACTTTGTATCACAGCATTGGACCCCTGTACTATAGAAATTTGAATAATTGATATGTTATCCACCGATATTCTCCTGATCACACACTATTTTATCTTCATGCATAGTGCAGAATCTCTTCTACCATTGATCATTACATGCGGAAATAAAATCAATTACATGCACACATTAAAACCACAAACAATCACACATATGAACACAATATTTCATGGGAAATATTAAATCTGAAAACCCCAACTATCTATATATTATATGTCATGGAGATCATGTAACAATCATAGTACAAAGCTCCTCATAAGCTCTCAGCATAACCTCAAATTACTACACACTATCAAGCTAGATCTAGCAAAACACATGCTCCAATATTTTGCCACTTGATAGCCAGCCTCTATTGCGTAATCAATGCTATGGGATGGCTCATTAAATAACATAAACCACCTGGCTTGTACTGCACAATCCTCATGGGCTTCTCCACCTATCTGTGTGTTGCAAATAGCAACTGTATAGTCACAACTGATAGTTAACCTGCTCTTTCACCTATTTCTGCACTGGTCTCCACTGAAACTGTCCATGCACTGAAGTTAACTGATGCATTCTTTATTTGATTAATGAGTTTATAATTAGTGAATTAATTAATAATTAATTCACACCACTCTCACTAATTGTATCAATTAGTTAAACTGAATACAAATAGCTCAACTATGTTTAGATTAGTTAAACTGAATACAACTCCACTAACTTCCTTAATCAACTCCACCAAACTCTGTCACATGAGTTCTAACTGAAGTATCCATGCAATAGCTCCACTTAACCCTTAGGAATAGCGTAATTCCTTCTGTCAGATCCTGTGCCACATCTGTGCACTTAACTGAAGTGCTCCAAGAGAATAAGATAATGTTTATAGTCCAAATATTATTAAGAGCTAATAATATTCGACATATCTATTTTTAGACTGGCAATCTAAAAATAGATTCTGCCCAGTATGTCTAAAAATAGAAGTCCATCTATTTTTTCCGACTCGACCAACCATCCACAAATAGCATCCTGCAACTCATAGAACATGATCCATATGTCTAAAAATAGACATAGTCTAAAAATAGACTTTGCGCCAAAAATAGCCTGCGGGCCCACTTAGTGAAGGCGAATTCTTTCCACTAAGCTCATCATCTTGTTGCAATCTCAACACTCCCTCTCAACAAGATAAGGATTATCTGCAACCCCTATCCTGCCCCTGTGGTATTCGAATTTGCTCCTGGTGAGCGCCTTCGTCAAGATATCAACATCATGATCCTCCGTGGGAATGTATGAAAGTAACATGACCTTCCGCTGCACACAATCTCTGATATGATGATACCAGATGTCAATGTGTTTAGATCTATCATGAAATACTGGATTAACCGAGAGCTTGATGCAACTCTGATTATCACAATAAATCACAGTAGGATCCAAGTGTGAACCGAACAACCCGACCAGGATCTTCCTCATCCATATAGCCTCGCATGCAGCCAAACTCGCTGCCATATACTCGACCTCTGCTGAACTGAGTGCCACGGATCTCTGCTTCTTGCTGTACCAAGAAACTGCTATCGACCCGATACTGAAAATCCCTCCAAATGTGCTCTTTCTGTCCGTTGGGCTCCCTGCCCAATCTGCATCCGTGAAGCCACATAGCTTCACCTCATCCGACTGTCTGTACCATAATCCATATCCCGATGTGCCTCTGAGATATCTCAATACATGCTTGCCTGCCTTCCAAAAGAGCTTGGTAGGCTTAACCATAGCTTGTGAAAGTTGGTTAACAACATAGCATATGTCGGGTCGTGTATTGACCAGATACATAAGCGACCCCACCAACTGTCAATAAACAGTGGCATCCACTACCTCCGCTGAAGTAGCATCCTCCTTCCTCCAACCTCCAGGAAGAGGAGTATCAATAGGCTTGCAGCCATGCATGTTGAACTTCTCCAGTATCTCCCGGGCATACTTACCCTGAGAAACAAACAGTCCATCACTGCGCTGCCAAATTTCCAATCCCAGGAAATAATGAAGGAGGCCCAAGTCCTTCATTTCAAACTCTTTTGCAAGATCCTCCTTGCATGAGAGTATCAACAGCTCATCACCTGTCAAAATCAAATCATCTACATAAAGTACAATGATCAGCAACTTACCCTCCACCACAATCTGGTATAGGTTAGGATCCGCCTCACTCTTCGAGAATCCAAGTCCGGTGAAATAACTGTCTATCCGTGTGTACCAAGCACGAGGTGCTTGTTTCAACCCATACAGCGCTCTCTTGAGCCTGCACACATGCGACTCGCTGCTGAAGATCTCAAAACCTTCGGGCTGCTCTATGTACGCCTCCTCCTCAATGACTCCGTTGAGGAACGCAGTCTTCACATCCATCTGATGAATGTGCCACCCCATCTGCGCTGAGAGAGCAAGAATCGTCTGTATGGAAGAATACCTTGCGACAGGTGCAAAGGTCTCCTCATAATCGATCCCCTCAATCTATGAAAAGCCTCGGGCAACAAATATTTCCTTGTACTTCTCCACACTCCCGTCAGCTGCCTGCTTCACTTTGTAGATCCATCTCGAACCCACCACTGATTTCCCTTCCGGCCTCGGGACAATCTCCCATGCACTGTTTCTGACAATCGAATCATACTCTTCCACCATGGCATCTACCCATGCGGGATCCTCCACAGCTTCCTCGAAAGAGGATGGCTCCGTCACGATACACTTGCTCATAAGAGCCATGTATCCAGTATACCGGTCAGGTGACTGTCTCTGTCTGCGCTGTGATGTAGGTGCTCCTACAACCTTCTCTGCATCTTGAGCCAGTCGCTCAGCTTCTGTAGTGCACTTCCACCCTCTGATGGTTGGCACTGCCTGAGTGGTCTCTTCCACTCCATGAACTTCATCTTGTGGCTGATCCACATCCCGAGACTCATCCTTAGGAACTAATAGCTCCTCATCTGCATGCAAGTGTGGCTCCCTCTCAAGCGAACACTTCATGGCTTTCTCCTCCTGAAATTTGATATCCCGTCGCACAACAGTCTTGCGACTGTCTGGAAAATACACACGATAGTTGTGGGGTGTATTAGTGTACCCCACAAATATCCAAACCTCTGCGGTCGGCTCCAGCTTCTTCCTGGCATCCTTCGTCACATGAATGTAAACAGGTGAACCAAAAATCCTCAAATGGGAAATATCAGGCCTCTTACCAGAAAACGCCTCCTCGGGTGTACTCATGCCAAGTATCCTATGAGGACAACAGTTCTGCACATATACTGCAGTATTGCATGCCTCAGCCCACAAGTGTATGGGAAGGCCTTGATCATGCAACATCGCCCATGCAGCACCCACGATCGTTCTGTTCTTCCGCTCAGCAACCCCATTCTGCTGTGGGTTATGAGGTGCTATGAGCTCTCTTCGAATTCCTTCTACGCTGCAAAAGTCCTTGAATTCGCCAGAGATGAATTCACCACCATTGTCGCTCCTAAGAGCCTTCACCTGCTTCCCCGATTCTTTCTCAACCAATGCCTTGAACTCACAGAACTTTGAGTATGTCTCGCTCTTCTTCTGCATGAAGAAGATCTAGCACTTACGAGAAAAATCATCAACAAATATCACATAGTACCTGTGCTTTGCTGTCGAAGCTACTGAGAAAGGTCCACACACGTCTGTGTGAATTCTCTCAAGGATCGTCGTGGTGTGACTATCCTTCTCGTGAAAGGTGGCTTTCACAAATTTTCCCAAGGTACACCCCTTGCACTGATCTGACTGCGCAAGAGTGCCTTTAGGAAGCCCAGTAGAAATCTGTTGCAGTATCTTCAAAGCTCCATGGTGAAGGTGGCCCAATCTCTAGTGCCACAACTCGCCATCATCCCAGCTCACCACTCCTTCTGCCTTGCCTGCCATTGCTGCACATCCATCTACCTGCAATTGATAAAGGTTCTTAACTCGAACCCCTATCCTCCGGGTCTCACCAGTTGCCTTACTGCGCAGGAAAGCCTTTCCTTCGCTAAAGACAACATCATATCCCTTGTCTTCTAACATCGCCATAGAGATAAGATTCTTCTTCAATCCTGGAACATGCATCACTTCCTTCAATCTGAAGGGTTTACCAGACTCCCTCTCAAAGGAAATGGTACCGATACCGGTCACACTATATCTACCATCATCGCCCATCTCGATGTGCACTCCAAGATCTTTCTCATCCAGATCAGTAAACAAATCTTTGTCTCCAATCATATGAAAAGACGCACCACTGTCAAGAAACCAAACTAAACCCATCACACTTGAGACCAAGCATGTGATCAACGAAAAATCCAGCTCAAACTGCAAGGCTAAGGCCTCTCCAACTGCAGATCCAGCAGCCTGCTTATTCTTCTTCTTCTGTGGACAATTAGTGGTGTAATGTCTATGGTGGTGATAGTGAAAGCACTTCACCTTGGACATGTCCCGGCTTCGCTCTTCGCACTGCATTGGAGAAGCTTTTCTCTTCCCCTTCTTTGCTTTGGCAGCCAAAGCACAATTCTCTTCACTCAAAGCTCTTCGATGAAGATATCCCCGGTAGTCCACCTTATCTCCTCTTGCACAAGATCCGACCAAAGTCACTCCCATCCTAGCAATTTCTCCCGACCATTGACAGAGTCCTGATAGGAATGCCAACTCTTCGAAAGCCCAGGGAGAGCCAAGCTCACCGAGTCCTCATCATCTACAGTCACCCCCACACTTCCCAGCTCATCCCTGCATTGGACGAAGTTCATGAGGTACTTGGGCATATTGTCTCCTTCCTCCATCTTTATGTTTCTGAGTTTATCCTTGAGCGCCAACTTCCTCTCGTCACTCTTGCTTTGGAATAAATCTATCAAGGCTTTCCAGATCAAGAATGGAGAAGCCTTACCATGAAGGCTGCACACTACGTGATCCTTCACACCTTCCAACAGAATCCTTCGACACTTTGTTGTCTTCTTTTGCCATGCGTCAAGTACGACAACATCACTAGAAGTAGGCTTTGGAATTTCTACATCTATGAACTCCTTCAACCCATTTTCATCCAGCACCGCCTCCATCCTGTCCTTTCATGCAATATAATTCGAGCTGCCCTCAAGGGCATACTCCAATTGCAATCCGTTGAAAGACATCTCAACTTCGACACCAAGAAAACACTGCTGCAAATTCGAATTCCACCAGCACAAAACTCAACCGCTTCAATGTTTTGCAATTGCTCCAATGATCAATATCGCTTTGATACCATGTAGAAATTTGAATAACTGATATATTATTCACCGAGATTCTCCTGATCACAAACTATTTTAGCTTCATGCATAATACAGAATCTCTTCTACCATTGATCATCACATGCGGAAATAAAATCAATTGCATGCATACATTAAAACCACAAACAATCACACATATGAACACAGTATTTAATGGGAAATATTAAAGCTGAAAACCCCAACTATCTGTATATTATATGTCATGGAGATCATGTAAAAATCATAGTACAAAGCTCCTCACAAGCTCTCATGCACACCCTCAATTGCTACACACTATCAAGCTAGATCTAGCAAAACACATGCTCCAATCTTTTGCCACTTGATAGCCAGCCTCTATTGCGTAATCAATGCTATGGGATGGCTCATTAAATAACATAAACCACCTGGCTTGTACTGCGCAATCCTCATGGGCTTCTCCAATTATTTGTGTGTTGCAAATAGCAACAGTATAGTCACAACTGATAGTTAACCTGCTCTTTCACCTATCTCTGCACTGGTCTCCACTGAAACTGTCCATGCACCGAAGTTAACTGATGCATTCTTTAGTTGATTAATGAGTTTATAATTAGTGAATTAATTAATAATTAATTCACACCACTCTCACTAATTGTATCAATTAGTTAAACTGAATACAAATAGCTCAAATATGTTTAGATTAGTTAAACTGAATACAACTCCACTAACTTCCTCAATCAACTCCACCAAACTCTGTCACATGAGTTCTAACTGAAGTATCCATGCAATAGCTCCACATAACCCTCAGGAATAGCATAATTCCTTCTGTCAGCTCCTGTGCCACATCTGTGCACTTAACTGAAGTGCTCCATGAGAATAAGATAATGTTTATAGTCCAAATATTATTAAGAGCTAATAATATTCGACATATCTATTTTTAGACTGGCAATCTAAAAATAGATTCCGCCCAGTATGTCTAAAAATACAAGTCCATCTATTTTTCCCGACTTGACCAAACATCCACAAATAGCATCCTACAACTCATAGAACATGATCCATATGTCTAAAAATAGACTTTGTGCCAAAAATAGCCTGCGGGCCCACTTAGTGAAGGCGACTTCTTTCCACTAAGCTCATCATCTTGTTTCAATCTCAACATGTACCTTAAAAGGGGCGGCAATGCCGCCCATAATTAATCGTTGCTGTGGGGCGTCCGGGGGGGCGGCAGCGCTTTTTGGAGCCCCCCCCTGGCGGGGGGTTTCGGGGGCAGCGTCCCCGAAGCTAAAAACAGATGTAAAATTTCCTTGCAAATGTATAGTAATTTCTAGTCAATCTGGGCCGTTCATAGGTGGATGATCTAACGGTAGAAGTTTTGTTTAGTTTAGGGTTTTTTGCCCTAGAAGGCAACCCCCTTGTATATATGAGGGTATTGTATTGAGGCTGTGTCTTATGTGTGTATTCTCAGAGCGAGAAACAGATAGGGAGACTGTGAGAGAGAACATAGGATATTACAGTGGATCTGCTGTAGGTTTTGTCTCTTCAATTTTTGCTAGATAATAGAAAGGAAGGACTGGTTGTTATATATGTGTCTCTCTGGTTTTATGTGTTTTGTGTGCTTGTATTTTTCGCATATTTTATGTGTTGCATTGCTCCATAATATATAATTTTCTAACAAAAACCTCCTAGTTCAACTTGCAATCTCATTGGCCTATCCAAAATATTTTATTTTGTCCTTGAGGCTTTGCAAAGCCAAAGGCACAAAATATCTAATAAAATATCTCAAAAATGTTAAAAAAGGAAAATAAATTGACTTTTCCTAACTAACCATGCCCAAAAATAGCTAAACGCACATGAGGAAAAGTCACTTTTGAAAAGTACATTTTTCACAAAAATACTTGAAAAATACATCAGCAAACAGTCCTCTGTCTTGCGGACAGCCTTTGAATGCCTTCCCAATGTCGAAACAAGGCTTGTGATGGCTCGTTGGAAATATCTGAGTGTATATTTTATGAAAATACTTAGTTTTCTCGAAACTGACCACTAGAAGTCTATCAAAAGCTGATCTGTGTGTAAAAACCCAGAAAATAAACCTTGCTGATAAACAGGGCAGAGTGTAGAAAAAGTGAGTGTTTTTTGCCATTTTGGGGGAGAAAATGATATTCAATTGATCTAAAAATTGTTGAGTATATGCCCTTGAAATTATGGCATCAAATGATACCATTTTTCATCCTTTTAGGATGCCCCAAACTGAAATGGCGATGCCCATGAATTTTAGCCAAAAACCCAAAAATGACAAAAAACCAAAATTTGTCGAATTTCGCCAATTTTGGCGAGCATGACCCTAAATTTTGGAGCTTTGAGGTGTCTTTCCTAAATTTTGGTGTCGGGCGCTTCCTTTTAGCCTCCTTGAGTTTTTCCTGAGTGGCCTTCAATTTCCGCCAAGCAAACTGATTGAGTTTCTTATAATGCCCGGTCATCCTCCGTTGAAGGTCCAAGTCTCTATTTGCCTTCTCCAAATTCTTCTCCAAGTGATCATTAACCCTCTCAAGCCATGCTTCTAGATTTTTCTCTATCTCTTGTGCGAACAATGTAGTGAGAGGGGTAGATTGGAGAAGGGCAGCTTCTTCTTCCTTTTGTTTCTCAAGGGCTCTTTTTAGCCCCATAGTTCTTGGCATCTTTCTCCTAGGATGATCTTCATCTTTGCTCTCATCGAACTCACCCATGAGTTCTTCCAATCTCACTTGTGCTTTGGAGGCCTCCTTTTTGTATTTGATGGCCCGTGTCTCATATACCGCCATATGGACACTCATCTACTTGTTTTGAATTTGCAAAAAGTGATTGAAGTTTCTAGCCCTCTCAAGATCAGTCCTCAAAGCATCAATTTGGTTTTCTCTATTGATCAAGAGAGTTTCAAGGATTCGGGCTTCATTGTCGCTATCATCACTTTCAATTTGAATTATGTCAAAGTCCCTTTCCTTTTCATGGCTACTTTCTTCTTTCTCCTTTCCTTTTCTTTGGGTGGCTCTTTTAGTATTCCTCCTCTTGGGCAATTTGACAATGGGCTTCTTGGGAAATTTTCCCTTGCTTCGGAGGGCCCTAGTAATATTTGGAGTTACAACTCTAGGCACCCTTTTCCTTGATGTCCGGGGCTTGGCCACTTTCAGAGAAGAGAGCATGGCCCCTTGCCTAGGAGAGGCAGCTAGCACATGCTCCATTGACTCTTTGCCTTTTTTACTTTGCTCATCATTCTTGCCAATGTCTTGGATTTCTTCATGGATGCCTTGACTATCCTTGTGCATTTCCTTTTGAGGGCTGTCCTCCTCACTGTGTTGCACCTCTTCATCATGCTGCTGTTCTTTTTCATGAGGCTGTTGTTCATCATCAAGTGGTTGCCTCTCCTCACTGTGTTTTTCTTCATGAGTCTGTTGTTCATCATCATGTGGCTGCCTTTCTTCACTATGCTGCACTTGTTCATCATCATGTTGCTCACCATCATGCTGCTCATCATCATCTCCCTCCTCTTGCTCAAGCTCTTCTTCCTCATCCTGCTCTTTTTCTTGTTCAATGGGGAATTTGAGCTTCTTGGGAATGGGCTTGCTTGAAGAAGGCGAAGGATGGTGAGTATAAGGTGAAGGAGATGTATGAAATGAAGGGACAGTGGCGAAATCTGGATGTGTAATGAAAGTATCCCAAGATATTTCTTTCTTCTCAAGCTGATGAAGAATGATAACCTTGATGAGGGAGTGATGGAAGAGGCAGACCGTCTGCTGAGAAGGAGGTTTTTTCTGAACAGTGGAGGCCATTTTATCAATACTTCTATGTAGGAAGAAAGGGAGATTTAACAATTTGGCTCTTATGAATGCATGAGCAACTGGACATGATAGGCATAGAATCGAGAGAATCTTCCCTCACAAGTGAAGTATTTCATGACAATTTTCATGAGGGGGGCATAACTAGTCAATAGATATGAGAAGGGAAAAATGGATGGACATGAATCTCTATGCTCAGGCTTCAGAAAATGCTTGTATTGTTCTGAGTCCAGGTGGCTTTGTTTAAACCACTTCTCTCTGACATAAGATATTTTTGTGGCCTTGGAAATGGACCTTGGAGAGAACTTGAAATCCAAGCCTGCCAGCTAAAAGTGCTTCTCTTGAAACCTCAAAGCACAAATATGAGTTAAAGGGGAATATATTTTCACCTCCTGCACTCTTTGACAAAAATCTAGACACCCAACCTCATGGAAATTAAACAGGATTGATGGATGAGCATTTACCTCTTCAGTGGAAACAGGCTCAAACCTCTGGTGAAGGCCACTCCTACTGTCTTGCCTGGGAGGCATTTTGTTTTGAATGTTCTTTGCAAAACAAAACTGTCTCAAATGGCTCTTGAAATGTTTTTCTCAACCATACCTCTGTCCTCCTTATTAGTCACTGTTTTTCCTCTTTGATGCCAATCAACAAATATTTATCAAAATAAAAAGCACACAGTCAATTTATTACTGTGTTTGGTCAAGGTATTGAAAAGAGGTATCAGTGCTTTCTTGTTAGAACAAGGATCCTTTGTGTTTTGATAGAAAAAAAACAGCCTTGTATTTAGACAGAAACAAAATCACCTTTTCCCCAAACACCACTCTTATTCTATTCACTGTTTTTACAGAGGTAGACAAAACACCCTCAATTGACTTTGCAAAATTTCTCACCACACTCTGTTTTATGGGACAATGGAGGTAGCACTAATTTTCTATTTCATAACACAGAGAAGGCACTTTATAATGATCAAACTTCCACCTTATGAACAGTGTTTTTTTTCTTAGATTTTGTAGACAGGGGTTAATTTTGTTTTCACCATTGCTAGGACACCTTATGCAATTATAGGCTCTCTACTCAATACAGGAAAAAGAACATCTTTCTAGACTGACTTTGGGACCTTCAAACACAAATTTTTCTTCTTTGAACTATGGTAGATGCATAGAGTTGCTGTCTCATATCATAAAAAGGGAAGTTTTATTCATATACCTAGCCTTGATCTTTTAGAACCATACTCCTTCGCTATCACTATTTTTGAAAATCAATAAGGGCTCCTTAATATTGTTTCAATACTTTCCCCTATCACTTGAAATGGTCTGTGTCATTTACATCCCTAAGCAACTTTGTTTTTTATCAAAAACCCTTCCCTTCTAATCACTGTCCATTTCATAGTTTTCATATGATGAAGTGGTTTTTAGGCACTATTTCCTTCTCATGGAAAGACACAGCAAACACCTTTTCACTCCTTGAAATTTTCCAAGAGGAGAAGTGGAAAATACCTTGGAAATACTTCACGAGCCTTGTTTGATCGATTGGGCAGCTTCAAAGATGTTTTTCGAGTGCCTTTTGATTAAACGGCACGTTCAGATGGAAGAGCGCTACACCGTGTGAGTTTTCGGGTCGGCCTTCGGGCAGTAGTGACCGGCGCTATAGGTGAGCTGCGCCAACGTATAAGGCCTTTGTATTTTCTTTGCTAAACACGCCGCGTGCTTTTCCAGGCGCGTCGCGCAGGCTTTAAGCCTCAAAAACTCTTAATTTTGCTCGAACTTCTCGTTTTCTCTAGTGTGCAGATTAGGGGAATGCTACTTGCGTTTTGAAATGCATATGGAAGCTTTTCCAATGGTCAATAACTCCTTTTATAGTTGAAAAAGCCAATCATCCTTTGAAATTTGTTTTGTGAGGGTTTTGAAGACCTTTTGAAAAGGATTTTGTTATAACAAAACTCAATTGAATTTCAAAATACCAAAGGAGCCCATATTCAATTAATGTTGATAATAAAGTGTTGTGAATGCTATTTGGAAATTTTTTAACAGATATGACCCTTCCCAATGTGAAGAAGTCATCTCAAGGCCAAACTCTTTTTCACTGTTTTCCTATTAAGGGAGGAAACTTGTTTCCTTTATTCATATCTATTTTTTTAGAAGAAAACCCTGCTCAAAGCCATATAATGACTGTAAATGCACCCTTTGAATGACATTCCTCTTCAAGCATAAAAAAAAAATCATCCACAGAGGTTTATGTGTGTCAACTACACAAATTTCAATCTTGAGAAACTACCCATCCTGAACTTCAGAAGTGCAGCAATAAAACTATTCTTGGTCTATATTAATAACTTGCAAGGCTTGGATTGCCAAAGTAATCTGGTCTTCAACTTTTATGGAGCTATAGTAGGGGATGATGAGCTAAAGTTGAAATGTAAAATTGGAAAACTATCCCTTTGTTCCTTTGTGAAGGAAGTCTGTAAGAATAATGGATTTCTCATTCATTTTACCATTTTTGACAGCAGTCCCTTTTGAAATCTAAGCCACACTGAAATGAATGCTCTTCATCCTCAAACAATGGTAAGCCTTCTACTTGTTTATGAAAGAGGCCTATATTTAACAGATGCCTAGGCTCTTTTCAACCCCTGTTTTAACCAAATGAAGAATATCCATGAACAACTGTTAGTGGTTTTCTTTGTACTTATTAGCAGAAGTTAGTTTAAAACCAAGATTGTTTTACTTGGCCATTTTATTAACAAAATTTCTTCATTCATAACCATCCAATTAGCTTCACACTGTATTTCAATTTTGTGTTTTAACAATGAAACTCATGTAAGCACCTTTTTAAAACACCATAGCTTTCCCTCTATTTTTAACACCATTTTCTATCCATAAGCCTTCAGTTGTTTTCCCACTGCACTTAAAACCTACTTTTCAATCAGTGAAACCTATAGTCAATCTTTGAAACACCACTACTGTGTTAGTGGTCTTCATCTATTGTAGACAAGGTGTTAAAAATGTTCTTCAAGTAGTTTGCAACCATTGTTAGCTTTGTGCCCTTTAAATGAGGTTATACCTTTGTTCTTGGCCCTCTCCTTTTTAGATGAAGGAGGCCTTTATCATATTTCCAAACCCTCTGCTTGTAAAATGAAGGAGGTTTTCAACCAATGACCTAACCATCTGCTCATGTATGGAAGAGGTTTTCTCAGTATTTCAACCCTCTGATCATGTATGGAGGAGGTCTTCTCAGTGATGCCATTTCATCTACTTTCAAACAGTGTTAACTTTCCTTTCACTGCCTATTCATGCTTGAGCAAATAAAAGTGGCAAATTGACAATATGTCATGAAGGGCATTTATCTAAGACATATAATCCTGTTGTTTAAAATACCTTTATGCATCTTTAGACAATCAGAGGCAGCTTGGCCAGTATCTGTAGAGTATTTCTTGTTATTCAGAGGTCACTAAAATTTGACTGTGTTTGCAAGAGCTTATTGAAATAACTCTTTGTCCTGTAGCTGCATCCTAGGCTCAAAACCACATGAGAAGTAGCTGTCTTCTCATGTTGAGTTTAATAATGTCTTCTAGAGCACTAGTACACTTATGCTCTTGAAAGAGACATCGAAACAATGTAAGTCTACCTAACATCAATTTAACATGTGGCATATGTATTGTTGAGACCTCAAGGCTTGTTAGTGGCATGACCTAAGGGTGTAATCAAACTTTATTTTCAGAATAGGAAGGTCCTCGAGGACTGTTTGATTTTAGATAGAGGTTCTTATGGCTTTAGGATAGTTTTCCAAGGGAGGATTGCCTAAAGCGCCGCTACCTAACTTAGGGGAGTCTTTTTGGACAGATTTTGATTTTTCTCTTTGGAGCTGATGGCCAAGCTTTTATGGCTGAGTCTAGATAGGGCTTGTTAATGAGGTTTTATCTTGTCATGGGATGATTGAAAAGGTTAGGAGGGAAAAAATGTTTATGGGCGTTTTCTAGCTGACAAATTTGACATATTGGAGATCAACTGCCAGAAAACTTGGCTTTAACAACTAGTCATCATCAATAGGTGCAAAATACTGATGGCTAACAGTGGCTCCATTTGGGGAGGGCAGCTCCTTTTTAGGAGGTGTCCAGAATTTCAGATCTCAGTTCTTTGAAGACTAGTGCCTTTATCCATTGGCGCAAATTTCTTTCTTCCTTGACGCTATTTCTAAAAATTGACAGCATGGTTAGCATCAATGATATTTCTACCTACCTCACTATATTTCCTAACATTTTTACTTCTTTTGGGTGCATTTGGACTAGAAATCCTTTGGCATAATATTTTTGAAAAATGACACTATCTAGTTCTATACTTATATCCACCGGGAGTTTAGATTAAGCTGATGAACTCCTTTGTTTCTCTATCTATGCTAGATCGACTGTCAAGGTTAAGCTGTTTGACAAGATTTTATTCTCTAATCTAAAACATGAAATTTAAAAATGACCAAATCAGGATTAGATAGTCTGATTTGTCATGTACTTGTGGCATGAAAGACAAGCTGCACACAAATATTATTTTGCATAAAATGAAATCTGGAAAAACAGGGCTAGGATACAGAATTTGTTTTTCATTCCTGCTTTACTCTTTGGTTCTGTTTTGAGCATGTGGCACCAGTATATTTTCCTAATCTACTCTCTTTGATAAGTCAAGCTTACACAATGTTGACCATCTTTTCCACTCACTAACTTATCAGCAAATAAATTTAAAACATGTTCAGTTATGATTGGGCTAGATAACTGAACAAGACATTTAAGCACTAGTAGCGGCATTTAGACTTGTGCGCTTTCCAAGTGACTATTTTTTTAACATGGGGATTTCTTTCTATTTTTCAAACTGCCCTCTTTTTCTATTTTTCATTGTTTTCTAATTTTCTGTTTTTGATTTATTTTTCAAACAATGGTATACACAATGATTCAAAATGTTTTAGCTTAGAAATCTTGCAAATGATGAAAATTAAGCATCCTATATTCATAAGGATCTCCTACCACTCTTGGTCCACTCAGCTCTTGAAAAGAAAATTTTGGAAAATTTTCTCTTTCAAGCATGACATAAGGATTCATGCATGAATCTCTAAACAACCCTGTATCTTCCCTCTATACCTGTTTATACCTCTGATTTCCACTCCTTATTTTGCTGTACATCTTTTTCAAATAGTGCAAATATTCTTTGTCATTTTTGAAGTATATGATGACATCATCAAGGTATGTTAGAATGCAGAAATTCAAAACTGGAAACATGGCTTTTAGGAGCATGTTTTTGATATCCGGTGGTTTTGCAATTCTGGGTTTGAAAATGGAACTACTTCCAACATACTTGAAAAATTCTTGGAGCTGTCTGCTTTGCAAAGGAATTATTTGGCTATATCCTGAAACATTATTTTGCAAATACACATGGTTAAAAGCACTTATCATTGGTATATCATGGTATTGAGCAGGAAGGATAAAATTTGTGTCACAAGGGTGTGTATTAGGGTTTCTAAAATCAAAACAGATCCTATGACCAGCTATTTTATCTTTGACTATTGCTGTTTGGTTCAGATTTTTGTATTTTCTTTTGTCGAAGTTGTTCTTTGGAGTGATGGCAGTGGCATAGTGTTTCTCACTGTTTTCTCTATATGAAGTAATATCTTGAACAAGATTGCAAATTCTAGCAGTTTTAAGTCTTTGGTGGAGTGATAGAATATTAGCTAGTTCAAGCAACTCAGGTATATTTGGGCTGTAGTGATCATATCCTTTCATAAGAATTTTTTCAGACATTTTTTTTGGATTTGGAGCTGTTATGGCTACAGTCAAGGTTTCATTTGAAGGGGTAGAGTTATGTGATGGAAAATCCTTAAGGTATGGTAAGAACATTAAGCTTCCCTGCCCCTGAGTTCCAAAGAGGTTTGTGATATGCAAGTCTTCTAATGCCTCTGTTCTAAAATTTTTTCCTGATGTTGCTGCTGATGTTTGCCTAAGGTTTGAGAAATTTTCTTGATGGCACATAATGGTTTGTGCTTCTTGCTCTATCCCAGTTTCAAAAGGAACAAACTCTCTTTCCTATAGACATAACTGATCATGGTAATGATAATTCTGAGTGTCTAGTTCATCATAGAGAACTTGGGGCAACTGATGTGGTGGGTCTAAGTTTGTTTCAAATCCTTCTGAATGTTATTCAATGTCCTCATCAGTGTGTAAAATGAAAGAGTTTAGATCAAACTGCAAGGAGTACATTGGGATGTTATTTGGCCTTTCCTGACTGCTGATCATATATTTCATGTGTGATTCCCGATAGAGTATTCTAGTTTGGTCAAATACAGGAATGGTGGCATAGGACATATCAAGTTGAATATTCCCTTGAAGCTTAGCTCCCCAAGATCTGGATAAAAGCATTCCATACTTGGGAGGGATGCTTGCTACCACTATATCCATGATCAGGTGTTTTGCAGGTACTTGGGCCAAACTGAAACAAAGATCTTTGATCAAGCCTAGACATTTGAATATAAGTCTTTATATGGTCTTGTGATTTCTAGGCCTAATCTTTCCATCACAACCTTCGACATGAGATTATGTGAGGCCCTAGAGTCTAGCATGGAATTGTGTAAGATTTGGTCATGGATATTCAAACTGATGTAAAAGGGAAGAGTGGTTCCTTCTTGGAATTTCCCTTCTATTTTTGGACCAAACAACACTTCAAGAGTGTCATCAGCTAGATTAAGGGTGTTTTCATCATTTCCTATATTTAGAACCTTTAACACATGGGATTTATAGGAGCTTTTGGCGATAAGTTCAGTGAGAGGCATGGTAATCTTTATTTTGGCGATTTCTCCATCAAAACTGAAAGGTGCTTGTAGTTTAGACAGGTTTGCTTCAATTTTTTAAGCCATGACTTTCTCTATGTTCTGAGTTTACTGACTTTGTTTCAGGACTTTCTTTAACACAGCCATCTCGGGAATCTTTGTGGAGGTACTAGGAGCATCCGAGCCAAGACTTGTTTGAATAGCTTTATCTTTGTTTTGGTTGGTTTTTTTGACCATGATTTTGTTGCTATGCACTGCTTTTTTAAGGATGGTATCAGGGGTTTTAGCAGTGTCTGAGCTACCTTTCTTGGATTTGTCTTGGTTTTTCCTGCTTCTAAGGTCATATTTCCTGTGAGCTTCTATTATGGCATTCTGAAAATCTATGGCACGATCTTCGGGATCTTCATAGTTGGTTTCATCCTGATTCAGAGAGAAAAACGATTGTTCTTCTTCTGTGAGGTAAACCTCACTCTCGTTATTAGAACCTATGAGGTTCAAATGATTTTCATCAATGGGTTATGTATCCCTATTATCTTCTTCCACATAGTTTTCATTAAAGGGTGGCCTAATTTGTTGGTCATTTTTCCTTGGTTTGTTTTTAGGCTGTTCCCTCCTAAAATTTTGGTTCTGGTTTATGTTTGGAGGGTTTGGCTGGTTGTCCCTAAGAGGGGTCTTTTCACTAATATTTTCCCACATTTTAGCCATGGACCTAACCAAGTCATCTATTCTAGGATCTAAGGAAGGGGCTGAAGTGGAGACCTCATCCTGGTATGTGACTTTCCTTTCTGATCTAGTCCTAGCTCTCTTTTCTGCTAAGTTGGCTTCTGCACTTATGGCCACTTTTTGTATTTCCTCTAAGGTAGGGGGGTCCTTGTCTCTTAGTTGATAAGTCATGTCTGGGTCGAAACCTTCATGGAAATTTACTAAGGCTGAGCCAAGTGGAGGTTTGAAGTGAGGCGGGAGGGTGTTATAAACACTATTGAACCTAGTGCAGTATCCCTGGACACTTTCCCCATTCTCCCGTTTTAGATTGTTATATTCCGACATGATTTGAATGGGGTTCTCTCTGATTTTCCACTTATTTATGAAGGTTTGGTAGAGTTATGGGAGATCATGGATGTTGTTTGGAGTTAAGCTCTTAAACCATTTTTTGGGTTCTCCACCCAGGCTTTGGGCGAACATTCTCATTCTGATGGTCTCGTCTTCTATTTCCATGTATTCAAAGGCATCGCTAATCCTATCTACATGTTTTTGGGTTGTGGTAGTCTCAACTCCAGTAAAGTGCGGGATTTTGGATTGATAGTCATTTTTTAATAGAGCCAAAGGGTGTGGCAACACCAATGGCGCATAACAGGCTACCATGGCGGGAGCTAATGGATGATGTACAAAATGAGGGTTTATAGGATGAGCTTAGGTGTTTTGAACAGTAGTGGTTTGGATGGGTGTGGCGGATGTACTTGGGCTAGTGATTTGATTTTGAGCAGATCTGGGATGGTAGGAGCCAAAGTGATGGAGAAGCTGAAATTCAAGAGGTGTAGTAGGTGAGGCTTCTCTAGTAGGACTCTGTGGCAAATCTAGTGGCTTAAGATCATCAAAGTTTACCTTACTTTGCGACTTGCTTCTAAAAAGGGTTTTTGCTAATTTTAAGTCAAATGGGGAATCCTACAAGGCTGAGAGATGTTTAGGTACTGATCTTGCTTTACGGATGGACCTATCGGTAGCTAAATTGTCAATTTTGGAAGCTTGCCACATAATCTTCTCTGGGTCATCTACTATGATAGGGGGATTTGGGTCTGGATGAGATCTGGTGTTGATTCTTCGTGAAGCCAGATTTTGAATCTAGAGTTTAGAGAGGATGGTATTTGTGATTGTTTCAGATGGATGTCCTCTCTAGGGGTTTACTAATATGAAGGATGGTTAAAATAAAAATGAGGATTAGTGGAGTCGCCAAGTGGATTTCTGTGAGAACTATGGTCCACCACAAACACTATCAAAGACTTGCAAGGAAGAGTGATTCACTTGGTTTTAACAGTTTGCTAGGCTGTTTGGACAAGCTAATGGTTCTATTTGCAAGATTATTCCTGTTTATCTCTTATGTTTAGGTGAAGTCTTCTGAATCACTAAGTTATACTTAGTTTGTCACTGATTACAGAGTTTGCACCATAAGTTTTAAGTTTTGGAAAGGATGAGTCAACAGAAAGGTATGGTTTATGATTTTTTTGGTTTTTTTATGGATTTTTTAGGCCTACTGGAGGCTAGTGGAGTCGCCAGGTGGAACTTGGTTGTTTTTTTTAAAGATGTAGCTATGGTCCACCACCAATAACTAGGGAAAATCCAATCTAGGAATGATTTTGCATTTTTTTGAGTTTTTAGGTGCAGCCTATGGTTTATTAGAGTATTCTAGAGCTGATTCATCAATTTTCTAGGGTGGTGAAAACAAAAAGAGTTTACTCTAAATGATTCTATGGACTGCTTGCCTGTTTAAATTTTTAAAGACTAATGAATCTACAAGAGTTTGCTAGACTGTTATGTACTCAGTTAGTCCCACCGTGATCACCATTATGTTAGTGAGCGGTGGGATAGGTTGATCGGATAGTATTCTAAATTTTAGCAAAGCAGTAAGGCCTACTGGAGGCTAGTGGAGTTGCTAGGTGGATTTTTAGTTGTTTTGCGAGTATATGTGTATGGTCGACCCCCAATATTGATAAAAACCAATCTAGAGATATTTTGGGGTTTTCTGATTTTCCTATATGTAGCCTTGAGGTTTGGAAGAGTTTCCTATAACTGAATCAACGTTTTGCTAAGATGGTGAAGGAGCTAGTTTCCACTCTTCAGACAATACCTAAGTTTTCTAATTTTGATTGAGATTTTGAGGGATCCTAGGGGATACCGAGGATGTTTTGACTCAAAGTCCCATCGTGATCGCCATTATGTTAGGTTCCCGTGATTTTGATGATTGGCAAGCCAAATGGCAGTGTAACATCAAACCAGTCTTTGGAGCCCAAGGACCTAGCCTTCCTAGACTCAGAGAGGGCTCTCTCTATTTGTGTAAGGGATATCTGTGTGTGTGATTATTGTGTTCTTAATTTTAGGCTAGTTATGAAGTAGGTTTTTGGTTTTTTTTTTAGGTTGTGAGGGATGAATTGATCAAAGACTAATATAGGTAAAAAATATGTCAGATCAACTGGGCTATGGGGTCGAAAAGGTCAAGAAAGCTTTCAGGTGGTGATACAAGGTTGTTGAAGGGCCGATTTGATCGAGGTAAAATGGATCTCTGGGTAAAATGGAGTGAGATGGACATTAAAATTGTGAAGAACAAAGGATTTCCAACATAAATAGTTTAATAGCTGACATAAACATGGTAGGGAAAACCATTAATCATGAGACATGTAACTGTAAACTAATCAATGCATAGAAAAAAACATTCAAGCCATGCATAGAGATATACGACTCTCTAACTTTAGTAAATGGATATCAGACTTTGGGGAAATACATTTAAGACAAACAAAAAACTCAAATCACTATGAAGGAACACCTAAACATAGTATTTCAAGCTATTGGGCACTTTGAAACAAGTTTTCATAGTTTTAGGCAAAGGGCAAGATCAGTACAAGACCTCCTTGGTTCAAACAAATGATGATCTAGTCAATCAAAGAGAGGTTTTAGAGGTGGAGCTATGACTAGCCATGAGTAATCAGGGCATACTATGAATCATGCTTAGCATGCATAAAACCATAAATGAAACAAGCAAACAATATTCTTTAGTTATTAAAGAGCAATCAAGGATTCTTTAATATGACTAAGAATGAAGAAAACATAGAAGCTATAAAGAAACATGAAATTTGAGGTGCCTCCAAGGGCATGTCTCAAATATATTCTCTACTGTCTTATAGAAAGCAAGAACATGGAATTATGAATGAAAACTAAAAAAAAAAACAAAGAGAGAGACACTATACCATTCTACCAAGTCATAGAATCCAACAACAATCCTCTTTCATCATCCAAAAACATCCAAGAAACTATCCAAAAGCATGAGACAAGTGTTTCTTCCAAAGCTTGTATGACAATATATTGCTTCTATTGATCAAGTTCAACCTTGTTTATAATCAAGGCCTTTGGAATATATAGGACAAAGTGGGGAAAACCTCCTAGTTCAACTTGCAATCTCATTGGCCTATCCAAAATATCCGATTTTGTCCTTGAGGCTTTGCAAAGTCCAAGGCACAAAATATCTAGTAAAATATCTCAAAAATGCTAAAAAAGGAAAACAAATTGAATTTTCCTAACTAACCATGCCCAAAAATAGCTAAATGCACATGAGGAAAAGTCACTTTCGAAAAGTACATTTTTCACAAAAATACTTGAAAAATACATCAACAAAAAGTCCTATGTCTTGCGGACAGCCTTTTAATGCCTTCCTGATGTCGAAACAAGGCCCGTGATGGTTCCTTGGAAAGCTCTGAGGGTCTATTTTCTGAAAATGCTTATTTTTCTCCAAACTGACCACTGGAATTCCATCAAAATCTGACCTGTATGTAAAAAACCAAAAAATAGACCTTGCTGATAAACGAGGTAGTGTGTAGAAAAAGTGAGTGTTTTTCGCCATTTTGGGGGAGAAAATGATCTTCAATTGATATGAAAATTGCTGAGTATATGCCCCTAAACTTATGGCATCCAATGATACCATTTTCATCCTTTGAAGATGCCCCAAACTGAAATGGTGATGCCCATGAATTTTAGCCAAAAACCCAAAAATGACAAAAAACCAAAATTTGTCGAATTTCACCCAATTTTGGCGAGCATGACCCTCAAGGGTTTTCAGAAACATGCTGTGAAGCGGAGGCCAAAATTTGGAGCTTTGAGGTTTCTTTCCTCAATTTTGGTGCTGGGCGCCTCCTTTTAGCCTCCTTGAGTTTTTCCTGAGTGGCCTTCAATTTTCGCCAGGCAAACTGATTGAGTTTCTTATAATGCCTGGTCATCCTCCATTGAAGGTCCAAGTCTCTATTTTCCTTCTCCAACTTCTTATCCAAGTGATCATTAATGCTCTCAAGCCATGCTTCTCAATTTTTCTCTATCTCTTGTGCGAAAAATGTAGTGAGAGGGGTGTATTAGAGAAGGGCAGCTTCTTCCTCCTTTTGTTTCTCAAGGGCTCTTTTGAGCCCCATGGTTCTTGGCCTCTTTCTCCTGGGCTGATCTTCATCTTCACTCTCATCGAACTCACCCATGAGTTCTTCCAATCTCACTTGTGCTTTGGAGGCCTCTTTTTTGTATTTGATGGCCCATGTCTAATATACCGCCATATGGACACTCATCTGTTTGTTTTGAATTTGCAAAAAGTGATTGAAGTTTCTAGCCCTCTCAAGATCTGTCCTCAAAGCATCGATTTGGTTTTATCTATTGATCAAGAGAGTTTCAAGGATTAAAGCTTCATTGTCGCTATCATCACTTTGAATTTGAATTATATCAAAGTCCCTCTCCTTTTCATGGCTACTTTCTTCTTTCTCCTTTCCTTTGCTTTGGGTGGCTCTTTTAGTCTTCCTCCTCTTGGGAAATTCTACAATGGGCTTCTTGGGAAGTTTTCCCTTGCTTCGGAGGGCCCTAGTAATATTTGGAGTTACAAATATAGGCACCCTTTTCCTTGATGTCCAGGGCTTGGCCACTTTCAGAGAAGAGAGCATGGCCCCTTGCCTAGGAGAGGAAGCTAGCACATGCTCCATTGGCTCTTCGCCTTTGTTACTTTACTCATCATTCTTTCCACTGTCTTGGATTTCTTCATGGATGCCTTGACTGTCCTTGTGCATTTATTTTTTAGGGCTTTCCTCCTCACTGTGTTGCACCTATTCATCATGCTCTTGTTATTTTTCATGAGGCTACTGTTCATCATCAAGTGGATGCCTCTCCTCACTGTGTTTTTCTTCATGAGTCTGTTGTTCATCATCATGTGGTTGCCTTTCTTCACTATGCTACACCTGTTCATCATCATGCTGCTCACCATCATGCTGATCATCATCATATCCCTCCTCTTGCTCAAGCTCTTCTTCCTCATCCTGCTCTTTTTCTTGTTCAATGGGGAATTTGAGCTTCTTGGGAATGGGCTTGCTTGAAGAAGGCGAAGGATGGTGAGTATAAGGTGAAGGAGATGTATGAAATGAAGGGACATTGATGAAATCCGGATGTGTAATGAAAGTATCCCAAGAGATTTCTTTCTTCTCAAGCTGATGAAGAATGATAACCTTGATGAGGGAGTGATGGAAGAGGCAGTCTGTCTGCTGAAAAATAGGTTTTTTCTAAATAGTGGAGGCCATTTTCTCAATACTTCTATGTAGGAAGAAAGGGAGATTTAAAAATTTGGCTCTTGTAAAATGCATGAGAAACCAGACATGATAGGCATAGAATCGAGACAATCTTCCCTTGCAAATGAAATATTTCATGACTATCTTCATGAGGGGGACATAACTAATCAATAGATATGAGAATGGAAAAGTGGATGGACATAAATCTCTATGCTCAGGCTTCAGAAAAGGCTTGTATTGTTCTGAGTCTAGGTGGCTTTGTTTAAAGCACTTCTCTCTGACATAAGGGATTTTGGTGGCCTTGGAAATGGACCTTGGAGAGAACTTGAAATCCAAGCCTGCCAGCTGAAAGTACTTCTCTTGAAACCTCAAAGCACAAAGATGAGTTAAAGGGGAATACATTTTCACCTCCTGCACTCTTTGACAAAAATATAGACACCCAACCTCATGGTAATTAAACAGGACTGATGGATGAGCATTTACCTCTTTAGTGGAAACAGGCTCAAACCTTTGGTGAAGGCCACTCCTACTGTCTTGCCTGGGAGGCATTTTGTTTTGAATGTTCTTTGAAAAAACAAACTATCTCAAATGGCTCTTGAAATGTTTTTCTCAACCACACCTCTGTCCTCCTTATCAGTCACTATTTGTCCTCTTTGATGCCAATCAACAAATATTTATCAAAATAAAAAGCACACAGTTAATTTATTATTGTGTTTGGGCAAGGTATTGAAAAGAGGTATCAGTGATTTCTTGTTAGAACAAGGATCCTTTGTGTTTTGATAGAAACAAAACAGCCTTGTATTTAGACAGAAACAAAATCACCTTTTCCCCAAACAACACTCTTCTGCTATTCACTGTTTTTACAGAGGTAGACAAAACACCCTCAACTGACTTTGAAAAATTTCTCACCACACTATTTTATGGGACAATGGAGGCAACACTAATTTTCTATTTCGTAACACAGAGAAGGCACTTTATAATGATCAAACTTTCACCTTATGAACAAATTTTTTTTTCTTAGATTTTGTAGACAGGGGCTAATTTTTTTTTCACCACTTCTAGGACACCTTTAGCAATTATAGGCTCTCTGATCAATACAGGAAAAATAACATCTTTCTAGACTGACTTTGGGACCTTCAAACACAGCTTTTTCTTATTTGAACTATTGTAGATGCACAGAGTTGCCGTCTCATGTCATAAAAATGAAGTTTTATTCATATACCCAGCCTTGATATTTTAGAACCATACTCCTTCGCTATCACTGTTTTTGAAAATCAATAAGGGCTCCTTAAGATTGTTTCAGCACTTTCCCCTATTACTTGAAATGGTTTGTATCATTTACAACCCTAACCACATTTGTTTTTGATAAAAAACCCTTCCCTTCTAATCACTGTCCATTTCATTGTTTTCATATGATGAAGTGGTTTTTAGGCACTATTTCCTTCTCATGGAAAAACACAGCAAACACCTTTTCACTCCTTGAAATTTTCCAATAGGAGAAGTGGAAAATACCTTGGAAATCCTTCACGAGCCTTGTTTGATCGATTGGGAAGCTTCAAAGATTTTTTTCGAGTGCCTTTGATTGAGCGGCAGGTTCAAGTGGAAGAGCGCTGCGCCGTGTGAGCTGTCGGGTCGGCCTTCAAGCAGTGGTGACCGGCGCTACAGGTGCGTCGCATGCCACTACAGGCATGCCGCACCAACGTATAAGGCCTTTGTATTTTATTTGCTAAATTCACTGCATGCTTTTCTAGGCGCACCGCGCAGGCTTTAAGCCTCAAAAACTCTGAATTTTGCTCGAACTTCTTGTTTTCTCCAGTGTACATCTTAGGGGAATGCTACTTGCATTTTGAAATGCATATGGAAGCTTTGCCAATGGTCAATAAATCCTTTTATAGTAAAAAAAGCCAATCATCCTTTGAAATTTGTTTCATGAGGGTTTTGAAGACCTTTTGAAAAGGCTTTTGTTATAACGAAACTCAAATGACTTTCAAAACGCCAAAGGAGCCCATATTTAATTAATGTTGATAATAAAGTGCTGTGAATGATATTTGGAAAGTTTTTAATAGATATGACCCTTCCCAATGTGAAGAAGTCATGTCAAGGCCAAAATCTTTTTCACTGTTTGCCTATTAAGGGAGGAAACTTGTTTCCTTTATTCATATCTATTTTTTTAGAAGAAAACCCTGCTCAAAGCCATATAATGACTGTAAATGCACCCTTTGAATGAAATTCCTCTTCAGGCATCAAAAAGAAAAGCATCCACAGAGGCTTATGTGTGTCAACTACACAAATTTCAATCTTGAGAAACTACCCATCCTGAACTTCACAAGTGCAGCAATAAAACTATTCTTGGTCTATATCAATAACTTGCAAGGCTTGGATTGCCAAAGTAATCTGGTCTTCAAATTTTACGGAGGTATAGCAGGGGATGATGAGCTGAAGTTGAAATGTAAAATTGGAAAGCTGTTGCTTTGTTCCTTTGTGAAGGAACTCTGTAAGAATAATTAATTTCTCATTCATTTTACCATTTTTGACAGTAGTCCCTTTTGAAATCTTAGCCACACTGAAATAAATTATCTTCATCCTCAAACAATGGTGAGCCTTCTACTTGTTTATGAAGGAGGCCTATATTTAACAAATGCCTGGGCTCTTTTCAACCCCTGTTTTAACCAAATGAATAATATCCATGAACAAATGTTAGTGGTTTTCTTTGTACTTATTAGCAGAAGTCAGTTTAAAACCAAGATTGTTTTACTTCCTTGGCCATTTGCTTAACAACATTTATTCATTCATAATCATCCAATTAGCTTCACACTGTATTTTAATTTTGTGTTTTAACAGTGAAACTCATGTAAGCACCTTTTTAAAACACCAAAAATTTCCCTCTATTTTTAACACCATTTTCTATCCATAAGCCTTCAGTTGTTTTCCCACTGCACTTAAAACCTACTTTTCAATCAGTGAAACCTATAGTCAATCTTTGAAACACCACTGTTGTGTTAGTGGTTTTCATCTATTGGAGACAAAGTGTTAAACAAGTTCTTCAGGTAGTTTTCAATCATTGTCAGCTTTGTGCGCTTTAAATGAAGTTATATCTCTATTCCTTGCCCTCTTCTTTTTAGATGAAGGAGGCCTTTATAATATTTCCAAACCCTATGCTTGTAAAATGAAGGAGGTTTTCAACTAATGACCTGACCATCTGCTCATGTATGGAGGAGGTTTTCTCAGTCTTTCAACCCTCTGCTCATGTATGGAGGAGGTTTTCTCAGTGATGCCATTTCATCTGCTTTCAAACAGTGTTAACTTTCCTTTCACTGCCTATTCATGCTTGAGAAAATAAAAGTGGAAAATTGACAATATGTCATGAAGGGAATTTCTCTGAGACATATAATCCTGCTGTTTAAAATACCTTTATGCATCTTTAGACAATCAGAGGCAGCTTGGACAGTATCTGTAGAGTATTTCTTGTTATTCAAAGGTCACTAACATCTGACTATGTTTGCAGGAGCTTATTGAAATAACTCTCTGTCTTGTAGCTGCATCCCAGGCTCAAAACCACATGAGAAGCAGCTGTGTTCTCATGTTGAGTTTAATAATGTCTTCTAGAACACTAGTACACTTATGCTATTGAAAGAGACATTGAAACATTGTAACTCTACCTAACATCAATTTAACATGTAGCATATGTATTGCTAAGACCTCAAGGCTTGTTAGTGGCGTGACCTAAGGGCGTAATCAAGCTTTATTTGCAGAATAGGAAGGTCCTATAGGAATTTTTGATATTAGATAGAGGTTCTTTTGGCTTTAGGATAGTTTGCCAAGGGAGGATTGCCTAAAGCGCCACTACCTAACTTAGGGGAGACTTTTTGGACAGATTTGGATTATTCTCTTTGGAGCTGATGGACAAGCTTGTATGGCTGAGGCTAGATAGGGCTTGATAATGAGGTTTTATCTCATCATGGGCTGATTGAAAAGGTTAGGAGGGAAAAAATGTTTGTGGGCGTTTTCTAGCTGACAAATTTGACATATTGGAGATCAAATGCTAGAAAACTTGGCTTTAACAACTAGTCATCATCAATAGGTGAAAAATACTGATGACTAATAGAAGAGATCCCCTCCAATAGCTAGGTGCAAACCAATGACCGCGTTATGCTCAGTCCCCAACACACGACCCACCTATGCAGACCAATGCACAGGTGAGATTTGTACAGCCATCCCAAAACCAACCACACTAATACAACCAGGAGAACTACCCTCCTAATGTGTTGAACAAAAAATCCAAAAACAAGCCAAAAGGGAACCCTGGATATGGGGGCAACAACCAGCAATGCCTATCACAATCCCAGGCTGGAGGCAACTCCAACCGGAATCAGAGCTAGTAACCGAGCAATGCCCAACGACAGAACAAAAGGCCACCTCTTCGAACAAACCATTCTTGTTAGATATGTGGTGAGTACGGTCACTATACTCACCACTATCCTCATCTCCCTGAGCTAAAGAATCTATAAAGTAACCGAGGACAAGGAGGATCTTCCCAAAAACTAGCTGTGATGCAAGAACCTTTCCCCCATCAAGGTATAGTAAGCACTCAACAAAAAAATACAGACAACTCTGGGAAAATCAGCCATGAAATCTACATGATTGGTGAAGAGATGTTTTTTGAAACACGAAATCACAATTACGACACCCCACCAGACACCAATACGTCAGGGCAAGTACCAGTGGACCAACTGCACCTTCGACCATTTCAAATATGCCTATAGAACCGTTGCCAAATATGGCGAAGGGACCTAACAGGCGAGTAGGAAACTACTCCAAAGAAGCCCATAATTATAGTATTGTGGACGATTTAGCACAATATCCTGTTGTTATGTTAGCTTTGGAAGTATTGTAGTCATGCCAAAAATAACAGAAATCCCTACTTTCCACGTTAGGTGCTATCGACCCTACTGATACACGCCTAATGGCTTTTGACTTAGACAAAGCGAGCCCTAGGCTTCCTCCCATGGTCGCCTTCCAGATACCAGTGTCGGTCCAGAATATCAAAATTCACTGATGTGTCATAAACGAGGGTGCATCCATGTGCATCATGTCCAAATTTTTTTGGAAAAATTTATGTTCTCCCGAACTAAAACCATCAGTCATCACGCTTCAAGCATACGATGGTCATCCATCAACCCCCGTCGGCCTCTACCAAAACATCCCAGTCTGCTTAGCTGTAAATATTGTCCACATTGACATTGAAGTCTTGGACACTCACCTAGACTACAATATACTCCTTGGGGTGGAGTTATATGTATGCCATGTCTGCCATAGCCTCCTTCATCTTCCGCATCATGATGTTCCCCCATAAGGACCGCATCATTACTATAGACCAACTGACGCACAGCGAGAAGCGACCCCTGAAAAACAATGATGTAATTCTACCCTATGTGGATACATAATTGGATGCTCTCTCATGGTACCTAGAATATGGCCCCAGCCAATTAAAACTGTTGTCTATTCTAGGGCCATTCCTAGGAGATCCTCCCATAATCCCTGAGTCATCGCGTAATGTCATAGGGGCTCCAGTGTGCATGATGTCCACATCAAGCACCGAAGCTAGTAAGGACATAGACACAAGTAGTAATGGCACTGATTCATCAGCCATGGCAGCCTCTCTAGCCTACACCGCCTCCCAAACCCCTTTCCTCTACCCCCCAGCTGGTTTCGTCTCCCAACAGGTTTTGGAAACAGTGGTATTACCCAACATATCATCGGAAATCCCATTTTTTTACCTCGTTCCCCCTGCAGGAACAGGAGGCACCCATGTTACTACCACAAGATTGATGCCCCTCAGTCCCGAGGAGGCCCCACTCATCCAAGAAACAATCAAAACCACCCCTGCAAAAGAAATTCCCATTGCAAAACCGATGATTACAGCTAAGAAAACTGAGAAAAGAGGAAAGAATATGGTGACTCCTATCGTTCAATGGGAATCACCAATCTGTGCCATATGCGATGTAATATGTCACCCTACCCATATCTGTCCAAAGCTAGATGAATTAAAACCACTCCTTGGATCTAAGACAAACATCGCGATGCCGCGTTCCCACAAAAAGGAACCTACCACCAAAGGTAAAGGTAAAGCGTTGTGTACCAATCACGCATGTGCTCTTTGCATCAACTAAGAGCACTGAGGCCCCACTCATCCAAGAAACAGTCAAAACCACCCCTGCAAAAGAAATTCCCATTGCAAAACCTGTGATTACAGCTAAGAAAACTGAGAAAAGAGGAAAGAAGATGGTGACTCCTATCATTCAATGGGAATCACCAATATGTGCCATATGCGATGTAATATGTCACCCTACCCATATCTGTCCAAAGCTAGATGAATTAAAACCACTCCTTGGATCTGAGACAAACATTGCGATGCCACGTTCCCACAAAAGGGAACCTACCACCAAAGGTAAAGGTAAAGCATTGTGTACCAATCATGCATGTGCTCTTTGCATCAACTAAGAGCACTATACCCATCATTTCCCATAGATCCTGTGATATAGGGACCTCTTACACGCCATTGAGCAGTCCTATCAAGACGATCCCTCCACCTAGGCATACAAAAATGAACCTCGTACCATCCTGTACCTATAGGAGGAACAACGAAGGGCACAAGAAAGACCCCCAGTCATGCTTGTTATACATTGCACACTATGCAATGAAAATTATCACTTCCTCAAAGAGTGCACAACCCTAGAACTCATCCACAAATGGTATCCTATAGAAAGGGTTTACTACATTGGATTACAGACATCGCAATTCACATGTCCGTTATGCACCGACAATCACCTTTTGGAGAATTGTCACTATATCCCCCAATTCCATCTAGCGCTTGCTAGCTTACGCTCTGCCATAGTTCGCCTCTCCCAAGAAGATGACATCGATGCAGAGTCCATTGATAGATTCACAACCCAAGAAGATGTGACGAGCAGATACATCATGTTCTTGTCAGTTGAAAAGAAACCAATCAGGGAACCCCTAGTTACCCCTAACCGCTCTCCACATAAAAGACCATCATGCGCGTTATGCAGAACGCCCAATCATGTGGTCGCCACTTGTCTTGAAATAGCAGCATTACGATGATGGTTCCCCACTAGACCTTAAAATGAGAATGGCAGAACCCCCATATCAAGGATATTATACCTAATATGTCAAAGCAATCATTATGAAAAACACTGTACTTATGCCTCGCAGCTTTGTCCCACCATCGACATGATTCATACCATAGAGAAGAGACAAGAAGACCTCCGAGAATGGAAAAAAAAGTACATCGTCGGGTCAACATCCCCACCTGCGCAGTGGTGTAACAGGCAAGCTAAGAGAATACACCAACCAAGCATGACCCCGACCAAGCCTAGGATAACATGCGAACTATGCAACCTGAATGACCACTGGGTCAACCAGTGCAGAGAACTAAAGCACCTTGCAAACAGTTTTCATATAGTCTCTTATCTCCCTCAGAAACTTCTCTCTAACCAAGAGAAAATCACGCATACCTATTGCTAGATTTTTTCACAGTTTCGCCATACGATTAAATGTGTACACCTCCCCAAGCTAAGAGAGACAAGTGCAGCATTGATTATACATTCCCCCAAAGAGGTAGACGCACCCAAGCCAACAATACGGAAATGGAAATAGAATACAACCTCTTCTACGATAGACCCTTTCCAAGTGTCCACATCAGGAACAACGAGTAGTGTAGAATCTCACACAATCTACTCTGTTGGCATAGTGATACCATGCACTATCTGCACTGGCCAAAATCACACACCAGAGGTTTTCCCACTAATGGAAACATTTAGGCACCTTTGCGGTAGGCACAATTTCCACCTACCAGAAATTGACCATCCTAGCAGGGAACCTAACTTTGTACTTCCACAAACTCCTATCACAGATATTCTCCCACCACCGAATGTCGATGACACAATCCACCATATACGATGGGTATCACCACATATTGGAAATAGGATTGCAGCTGCCCCCACATCCCAGGATTTCCATGTAATATTCCAAAATGGAAAATATAGGAATATAGAACCTATGCAGCATTCCAATTAAATCAAAATAGGAACATAGCACTAAAATCTGGAAAATGCCGAAAATATGCTGTAACTGGAAATTACATTAAGACATCATAATCTATGAGCAGAAAACAATGGAGCGATATCATTATATATAACAACAAATGAGATTACACAGTGCTCCAAAAGGAATGCACTCAAGCCACAAGATGGCTGAAATACACTAAAGAAACCAAGCACTGGAAATGTTGTGCTGCTACTGCTACTGCTATTGGAAACTATTATTTCTGAGGAGAAGAACCATGTATGGAAGGCTGTTAAGGTGCTTATAATGATCCACGCTTTTAACCACATATTCTACTCAAAAAACCCAGAAAAACCCAGAAATGGTTTGGCCAGATTTTAAGTTTGGATTTTCTGCCTTTATTGAGTTACCCACTGCATTTCTGCTGCCTGACTTACGCACTCCCTAGAAATGACTGCTGATATGGAGCTGAAGGAATGATCTATGAGCTGAAAAAACTCCCAATCAACTCAATAGGTGAAGGGTTTGTCCCCTCACTGGAAAATAAGCTCATAAATTTTAGATTTCTCTCTTCCACTGCTACACTCCTGCAACACAACCCAACTCTAAATAGAACTGTGCTATATATGAGACCGAAGCTTAGCCAGAATGCCAGAATGTGGAAATTATAGTACAATTCTCTTCCAATATGCCTCTCAAGGAAAGAGCTGGGATCCTCGCTCGGGAAAACCCTGTGCTAAATAGCACTGCAAGCTCAACTAAACAGTTGAAGGATGCAAGAAGTCATACAGACCACAAAATCAATAATAAATAACATGAATAACAATGGATGCCTTGCCTTCCTTTTAAAAAATTGAAATCCCTCTCACCATGGGTCCCACTCATTAGGGCTTCCTCCATCAAATAATCTTCCTCCCATTCACACTGCGCTGTCTCTCAAAGTGTTCTCCAGCTCCTATCCTAGCATTGTTGACTTGGTCAAACTTGACCTTGTCCACATGCAAATAACCCTGTTCACACATGAGGGTGTGAAATCCAACTCCTATGATGATCCCTTTTCATACTATGAGGGATTTTATTCTCATTTCTGAAATGTATGGGTCTCCTTACCCATTTATTCTCCTCCCAAGTGAAATCAACAAAAATCAATATTCCAATTAGCTGCATGCTAATTTTGGAATATTACAGTCCTCCCCTCCCAAATGTTGCTTGTCCTCAAGAAAATGTAAGGATAGAACTGAGGGGGTCTCCTACCAAAGCATGGAGTGTAAAATGTATTGAGGAACATCTTCCCCATGTGGATCCTCCATCCCCCAAGCAATCATCCATACAAAATGAGTTATCTCCCAACATGGCAACTCCTGAAAATCCTCTTCCCTTTGGGTCCTACAATGAAGGTGGGCTGAAAATATGACCTTGGTAGACAAAATAGCCTACCCCACATTTTCCTCCTCTCCACTTAGGATAAGTGCAGAGTATATGCTGATCTTGGGTTGCAATAATATTTCCCTCAAGTGGAAAGATGAACACTAGACCCCTAGGGATCTCTTCTCCAACGTTATGAAACATGTTGGCCCAAATAATCTCATATGTGATGAGTTGGAAGTCACCATCATATGGCATCCAATCAATCATATGGCTCACCTCAAATGGAAACAAATGTTTTGCTGTAGTGGCCACATACTCTCTCATGCTCCCATTAGAACATGCAGTGCAAACAATGTGGGAGATCTCTCCCCCATAGGACACATCCAACCAATGTGCCATTCCCTCGATCATGCTCCGAACAAATATAAAAACAATAGCAACATAAGAAACCATAATGAGAACCATGCTTGCTGCTATATGTAGCAAGGGAGAAGGAAAATGGTCCCTCAAATATAACCAACGCAGTTTGGCCCTCAACTACAAAAGAGTGTGACAAAAAGTGCGTTTCTCAACCACTTGCTTGCTGTCCCACTCTCCTCATATGTTTGGATAAAGTGAATAATGTATGGTGCAAAGTGAGCATGTTCTCCAAAATACATCTCCTCCCCAAGTCCTCTTAGGGAGTGGTCACCAATACTGCTCATGGCCTAAAGTAGACCATGAGATCTAGGAAAAAGAATGCTCCTCCTTGGAGAAACACCCTGCACATGTATGGTTAAGGGACGCATATATACATCATACAAATCATTATGAAAATAAACAATACCCTTACCATATGTCTTACTCATGTAAATGGAAAAGAGGAAAGAGGTGGTTGTGCTAACTCTTCCCAAGAGTTATGTATCTCCTCCATCTTCACATGATCCATGCATCTCCTCATATGCTGATATATCTCCTCCTCAAGCCCCTTCCAAAAATACCCCTCCAGGATGGTGTGGTATGCTCTCAAAGAAAAAGTATGGCTGAAAAGGAAATCCTCATGAGCTGCTTTTAGTAACTTCTCCTTGAGCTTGGAAGCTCCAAATAAGAAGATCCTACCATGATAGTAGATGACCCCATCTCTGACTGAATATCCCTCCTCATGCAACTGGTCATCCAATATCATGCAAGTGAAAATATCCTTGGAATACTACACCAATAGCTGGTAGTTCCAATATGGATCTATCCTCCATAGTGACAACGCTGATGATATCTCATGAATAACATCTTTCATATGGTCATTCTCTTCTTTGACATCTCCCATGCCAAAGATGCAAGTTGGAAGGCTGCTATCCTTCCCTTGCTGCTCCTACCACAACACAAAATCTGAAATGAGAGTGGGTAAATATGATGTTGAGAGAATGCATCTCTCCTCCTTGAGTCTACCCAAGACTCTCAGTGCTGAAAAATTACCTCCCAAGGTCTCTACTCCTCTGAAATCAATGAATGTTGCCTCAAAATCTGAAGTATCTCTCATCATCTACTGATCTGGTGGTCTCCTTGGTGAAATGTCTCCATGCAATGAGACATTATCATCAAGAGTAGACTGCATATATGAATGGACAAACTTGCCCCTGCTCTCATTGTGCAATCCAGTCTCCCTCCTAGGTGCATCAACCTCATAAAATAGACAGGTGTGTGTGCTCCTCATCACATGATGGTATTCATCCTCCCTATCTCCTCCTTATATCTCCAGAGTTCCACACCTCATCATCAATGGCACATGTAGAACATGAGTTGTGTCTTGATCTCCACTCATGAGATCCTGGGGACTTCCTTGTAAAGATACAAGAATCCCTCTAGTGGGAGCAAGAGCTCGTCCTCCCTCTGCATGAGGTGCTCGATCAACTCCATATCTAACAACATTGTTGCCCTTAGCCTCCTCATCATGAATGGGCAACCTTCCAATGATTGGATCCTCTATTGGGAAGGGACCTCCATGCCTTCTTGTGCCAAAATACAAGATGAAAGCCTTGCCTCCAGCAAAGTGAAATGCAAGAGATCAGCCTCCTCCATGGTTTTCTGAAAAGGTTTTGAGTCCATGGTTCCCTCCATCACATGCAAATGTTTTGTTTTTTTACATTTGTTTATGTTCTCCACGTGTTTCTGAATTATTCTCACTAAATATTTCCACAAAATATCTAATGAACCTTGCATAGGAAGTATTTTCATTCTTTAAAGTAAAGGACTCAAATAACCACCATGCATAGAGCTTACCTCCAAAGTGCAGCGTTGCTACTCTAATGGCTTCATCTTTAGAAATCTAATGCTGCTACAAGAAGGTGTCTAGCTCTTTGACCCAAGCCCTGGCTGAACATGTAGGTGAACCATCAAAGGTAGACAGAAGAAATCTATCCACATTATGCTGCTTGCTCCTTCTCACCTTGATCTTGCCAAACTCTAGAAAAGTGATATGATCTCTAAACTTTTGAGTTTGAGATTCATACTCATGCAAGAAAGCACTAAGAGTTCCTCTCTTTGACATTCCTTCTTATTCTCTTTCTCTCATGGCAAAACTAGCCATGTGACTACGTTGTGCATCATAGGGTGTGGCTGCATGCTCACACTCCCCATAAGAAAATATATATTTTGTCTCAGTTTCAAACTTTGTTGGAGACTCTATACATATCTCCCTTCTTATCTTCTTGAAATCTTCATGAATGTTCTGTACAGATCTTGGAAGAATCTTGGTAAGTCTATCTTCCTCTCTCTCTCTCCACATAATGGAGTCTTCATATTCTCTTTTCTCGATAGCACCATGGCTGAGATCCATAGGCTGAGCCAAGATTATGCTCTGATACCACTGTAATATTCCAAAATGGAAAAGACAAGAATATAGAACCTATGCAGCATACCAATTAAATCAAAATAGGAACATAGCACTAAAATCTGGAAAATGCCAGAAATGTGCTGCAACTGGAAAATTACATTAAGACATCATAATCTATGAGAAGAAAACAATGGAGGCATATCATTATATATAACAGAAAATGAGATTACACAGTGCTCCAAAAGGAATGCACTCAAGCCACAAGATGGTTGAAATACACTAAAGAAACCAAGAACTGGAAATGTTGTGTTGCTACTGCTACTACTGCTGGAAACTACTATTGCTGAGGAGAAGAACCATGTGTAGAAGGCTGTTAAAGTGCTCAGAATGACTAGTGCTTTTAGCCACTGATTCTACTCAGAAAACCCAGAAAAACCTAGAAATGGTTTGGCTAGATTTGAAGTTTGGATTTTTGGCCTTTTTTGAGTTACCCACTGCATTTCTGCTGCCTGGCTTACGCACTCCCTGGAAATGAATACTGATATGGAGCTGAAGGAATGATTTATCAGCTGCAACAACTCCCAATCAACTTAATAGGTGAAGGGCTTCTCCCCTCATCAGAAAATAAGCTCATAAATTGGAGATTTCTCTCCTCCACTGCTACACCCCTACAACACAACCCAACTCTAAACAAAACTGCGCTATATATGAGACTGAAGCTTGGCAAACATTCCAGAATGTGGAAATGATAGTGCAATTCTCTTCCAAGAGGCCTGTCAAGGAAAGAGGTGGGATCCCCACTCGGGAACACCCTGTGCTAAACATCACTACAAGCTCAACTAAACAGTTGAAGGATGCAAGAATTCATACAGACCAAAAAATCAATAATCAATAACATGAATAAAAATGGATGCCTTGCCCTCATTTTAAACAAGTGAAATCCCTCTCACCATGGGTCCCACTTAGGGAAAATTTTAAGGATGGAAAATTATTTTGAAGTTTAAAAAATTGGAAAATTTCTCTAGTCCCTAATATGCAAACTATAAAATGTTTATTGAAATATTTGTAAAATTATTCAAATTTATAATGATATTGTATATCTTGTCTATATAATGTTGGTGATTTTTAAGATAAAACAATTTTATATTGTAAAATTTGGGCGAATCATTTTTATAAAAAAATGGAAATTGGCGAATCTTTTTTTTGGAAAAACCATGGAAAATTAGCCCATCTGTGAATATTAGCCCCTAAAATTTTCCATGTTCCCACTCATTAGGGTTTACTACACCAAATAATCTTCCTCCCATTCACACTGCATTGTCTCTCAAAGTGTTCTCCACCTCCTATCCCAGCATTGTTGACTTAGTCAAACTTGACCTTGTCCACATGAAAATAACCCTGTTCACACATGAGTTTTTGAAATCCAGCTCTTATGATGATCCCTTTTCATAATATGATGGATTTTATTCTCATTTTTGAAATGTATTGGCCTCCTTACCCATTTATTCTCCTCCCAAGTGAAATCAACAAAAATCAATATTCCAATTAGCTGCATGTTAATTTTAGAATATTACATTCCACCCCATTCCTGTTGCAAAAGGTCAAGGTACATTGCGCTTTTGCATTTATTTCCACAAGTGCCCAAGTTTACATGCCGCCATCGAACTCCTTGATGACACCAAGCCTCTAGAACAATTCCTAGTACAACTAGAGATTTTTTAAGTCTGAACTTTACCTATTTTTTCCACCTATACTAAGCCTTGTTTCCCCCATTTTTGACCTCTTTTTGTCTTTTAATTATACCTAGTCCGGCTGTGTCATCCATTTTTTTCTAAAAATGGTATCATAGGCTAAGGTATGTTGAAACAACATTATAAGTGTCATTTTATGTAATTTCGAGCATTCTTTGAACTGGTTGTGTCATTATTGCATTTATATTCTAACTAGCCTTGGACTCATGTGCAAACTTGTTAGATTCAAGTAGTTCCGCCAATCCTGTAGACAACTCATACAACCGAGATTCTTGTAGCCATTCTAGATTTCCTGCAGAGACACCAATTTCCTGTAGCCATTCCGGATTTCTTGCAGATACATTGATTTCCTGCAGCTGTTTTGGATTTCCTGTTGATACATCTATTTCCTGCAACCACCTCAAAATCCTACAGCGAGATTGACTGAAAGTTTCAACCGCGCAACAAAAATGGTCTAATCCATGCCTTCGGTCATGGATTAGACCCAATAGTAGTTTACCATTGTCAATATGTATCTGTATTATTGGTTGTAGGCTTAGTTTTGTAATCTGTTTTGTTCAAAGCCAAATATGGGCTACCAGGAATGTATCAAATCAGATGTAATTTGCTTAGATGAAGTTAATTTTTCAAGTTCAGAGTTCTTGGGTTGGAAGCTACTGTTACAGAGCATGATATCAGACTGTAATCGACTGTTATTTCTAGATTAATAAAATCGTTTTTGTTCATTTCATTTTACGGAGCAACTTCTTTAATCTCTAAAGGAGTTGTGAGTGAGGGAGGGCCCCCTTTGCTCACAACTCCTGCAATGGAGTTTGTGTGTTTATTTATATTTTGATTATGCATTAATCATTTCCTGTAACAGTTAGTGTTTCCTTTCTGTATTTCTTATAGCAAACTGTAAATTGTTTAAGTGAATTAATATTTTATGTTTAAGAGCTCTTGCCATTTGGACAATGCTTTGATTCATGCTTTTAAGTTTGATTCTTGATTTGATTTTATTTCTTTTATCTTTTCTACAAAATTATCAACCAACACAAGTTTTATGGAGGGATGTTATATGCCGCTCCATAACCATTGCTGCAATAATACTGATACAGGAAAGCAACATGAGTTATTGATTTTTGTTTGATCTTTATCTTTTCATGGTCAATATTAGCAATATTAAGTTCTATAGAGGGATGATATATGCCACTCCATAGCCTTTTCTACGATAGTATTGTCATGGGAAAGAAGCATTAGTTGTTCTTTGTATAATTAATTAACACTTTCAGTAATCATCTTGCATATAATTTGCACTGCATCTCATCAGTTTACCTTCCTAGGTTGACAATTTATATTGATAAATTATACACGTATAATTTGACTCAACATTTTGGCACCACTACCGGGGAGGTGCTAAGGGATAATACTGAAATTGTTTTAGTTTTATTTTGTTGATTTTGTTTTCTTTTCAGGACTGGGGGAGTCGAAGTGCAAAGACGCAAGGCAAAGCCTATGCACCCAAGAGGCCAGACACTCGCTAAAGCTGTGTCTTGATTGTTTGGTAAGTTTTTATTTTTATTTTATTTGAATATTAGATGAAAAGGGACCAATATTTTCTATATTTTTAATGGTGGTGTGAGCACCACTGCGTTTACTAATAGACTAGCAAGAAGAAGGAAATTGGTAAGAAACAAGGCATCAAAGAAGGAGGAATCTGAACAATATTTCTGTAGTTCTGAACAAGTTGACCTTTCTACAACAGAATCCTATGTTGGAGAATATTTTGTTGCTACCCATCTTGAATCTCCCCTTACAAGGAAGACCACATCTCTTCTTAGTGGTCATCCTGAAGAAGAATTCCTTGTAAATCCTGTCAAAGAACCAGAATTTCAGACCATTGACTCTGAAGAATCTGTAGCCTTCCAAGGTCTTACTCTTTCTTGGACTAACATGGCTCATTTAGAAGGCACTGATGAGAACGAAGAGAAACTTGTCACATTTGAATTTCCTATCAGAGAGACTAGGGGAGCCACTCAGATGAAAAACATTCCTCCCTTAGCCTTGCCTAACTTTCATGGTGCCTCTAGTGAAGACCCTGATGCCTTCTTATTTGAGTTCGATGTACTCTGCAGAAGCTATGAATATTCTTATAATGCTCAAAAGCTGAAATTGTTTCCTGCTACAATGAAAGATGCAACTCTCAGGTGGTTTATGGGGTTGGGATCAAACTCCATTGCAACTTGGAACGACATGAAGAAGGTATTTTTGAAAAAGTACAAGGATTAATGCAAAATGATGGATCTCAGGGAAGAAATCTTTGGCATGACCCAAAAGGAAGGGGAGCGCCTCGAGGATTTTGTGGAAAGATTCCAATACAATTTACAGAGATCTAAGATGAATAAATTGGACAAAGAGACCAAGAGGACAATTTTTCTTAGGGCCATCAGAATAGAATATCTAGAGGTCATAATGGGAGCAAGCAATGTATCGAAGTTGAGATATGATTATGTGTGTGATATTTGTAAAATATATTCAAGAGGAAACTCCAAGGTTGGAGGTGGGCCAAGAGATCCTTCTTCCAAGCTCGTCAAATCAATTACTGGAGCTGGAATAACCAGAGCTAAAATGGGTAATTTATTTGAAAATTTTAAAACTAATATTCTTATCACTTTATATTCACAATTGGATGTTTTTTAGGCTAAGAAGAAACAGGAGAAATAGGATGAATTGGAGAAATCCTTGGTGGTGTTATGCTCCAAATGCAGGAAGAAACATGATCTAAGGGAATTCCCTATTGATAGTATCGAGGTATGTAAAATTTGTGAGGCTCAGAATTCCATTGATCAATGTCCTTCTCTGCCTGAAATTAAAGCAGCATACATAGCATATCAAGGAGATTCCAATGCAATTTATGAAATGGCACCTCAAAGACCATGGCAGCCACGTCCTACAGGTATGTCACAGTCAAATTTTCAATTTCCTTATGCTCAAAATCAGATGTGGAATGTTACAATGCCCTGGCATCCTTGGCCTCCTCAACAACCTTGGTAGGGGAACTATTCTTATCCAACTACGCAGAGTTTCCCACATCAAAACTTTTATTCACAACCCACACCGCAACAAATGATAAAACCACAACAACAACTTCAATTGACTGATCCATCAAATCAACCTTGTCCCACACAAATTCCTTCTCAACCAATGTCTAACCCCAACAATAAAACCGTTTGATCTGCTCACAACATTGGAATGGTCACTTATCCCACTTTTCCTACCTACTATATTTCATCCCAGCCATTGCAAGAAGTTTATGTCCTTGTTTCATAGGAATTTCCTATGTCTCTGCAGGAAATGTTTGTTCCTGTGCTATAGGAGCTCCCTGTACAGTTGCAGGAATTACCTATGTAGCTACACGAAATCAACCTTAGGTCGGGAAGAGTGCTGAATCAACCTAAAATAATTGAGGAGATTGTAGAGGAAGATACCTTAGAGATGCATGAAGAGAAAACCACACTTGAACCAGCAAAATCACCTACCTCAAGGCCACAAGAACCTTCTTCATCTCATATAGTCCAGCCTCCTTTTCTAGAGAGGTTGGAAATGGAAATCAAAGAAAAACAACATAAATTTCATCTTGGATCCAAAATAGGAAACATGTGCATCAAGATCCTATTGCTGTAAGAAATAAAGGACATCCCAATATATGCTAAAATAGTGAGGGAACTATGTACCAAGAAACCAGGGAGACAAAAGAAAGAACCCTCAACCATTCAAGTAGGTGGAAAGCTTGCAATTTTAATATCTATCAGATTTGTTACTGAAAAATATGCGGATCCCGAAATACCTGTGGTTACCACCTTTATCAATGGATATTCCATAAAGAATACTTTGATTGATTTGGGTGCAGCCATCAATATGATGACTATGGAAACTTTGTCACATATAGGATCCTTTGACTTACTACCCACTCCTACCATGTTAGAATTAGAATATAGGTCTAAGGTAAAGCCAGAGGGTGTTTTAGAAGACATTGTCATCTCATTAGATTCTTGGGAGTATCCTGCAATTTTTTATGTTCTTCAAGCTAAAAATAACTTGGGAGGGCACCCATTGATCTTGGGGAGACCGTGGTTAGCTACGGATGATGCCTACATAGGGTGTAGATCTGGAAACATGACCATCACTCATGGGGCTAAAAAAAAACACATTAACTTGTACCCTCTGGCTAAACCCCTCTTGATATCAAAAAACACACAATGGGTTGAAGAAGAGGAAGAAGAACATGATTCGGAAGGTATTTTACCAGTTTTAACAATAGCCCAAGCCATTATTCTTAAGGAAAATTATGAAGAAGATCTGATAAATTGTTGTATTTCTAATCTTGATTTCCCACAACAGTTAGAAGGAAAATCCAGTCATAATTTAGATATCATTACTGATCTGCAGGATTTTTATGAACATAGTTGTTTCGGGAAATAACTCCCTAGAGGTTTGTTGGGTCAAAACCTCCACAGATCAGGGCATGCTATTCAAGAAGGACTCACACAACCACACTTGTATGCTAAAAACTAGATAACATCGATAGTAGAACTCACCCGTAATCCTACATTTGATGTAGATCCCGCGGGGTCCAAACCCCCATCAACCCTTCTTCCTCTTCAACCTGAAAACCAAGAAGAAACGTGCACAGAAACCTAGTTGTACAGCATATATTTATCCTAAATGTCAGTGAAATCCATGTGAAGCATCATATAAACAATAATAAATGCTTAAATAACAATCTTTTCACATATGCAAGAATATATTAACACGTGAATTCGGGAACAAGATGGTTCTTCTTCATTACGAATAGCATGTACATTAATAAAAAGTGGAGAGATCACCTGAATCCTTCCACGATCTTCGAACAGACCGTCTTCCAGATCCATCCCGCCCTTGCCTCGCTAGGATACTTTCAAGACTTGTGCACACGAGATGACATATAAACTGATGAACATCTCCAGGAAACAAGGGTTTCCTGTAAAAATCTGGGAAAGTGCAGGAGGCACGGGAAATCAGACTTGAATTAGGGCTCCAACAGAGTATAATGTCTATATATTTCTCTCTCCCTTAGGCCATGCACATGAGGAGCTTTTATACTCCCTCAAAGTAGTTTCAATCAGTTGGAAATAGTTGGCCACGGGCTGGGGTGGTTGAACTACTGGAGTAACCATCAACCCAGCCCGAAAATAGGGAATTTTATATATATTTTTTAATGATTTTAATGGCATACGCAGAAAAGTATATATGGACTCGCGTATACTCGTGAAAAAGTCTGGGCATACCCGCGTATGGGATTTTTAACACTATTTTTTATGAACTTAGTTCAAGTCTATGGGAATGGGTGCCCAAGGCCAAAGAGACAATCATGAATCACATGAGGGTGAAAAATGATGCTATAACAGATGCCCCCTAATATATGAGGTCAGAAGGGGTACATGATGGCCGAAATGTATTATGCACATAGAAAGAACTTCACAAGGATGAGAGAGGACTTCACCAGATTTTAGCCTGCCAAAAACCAATGAAAGAAAACAGAGAGTCAACTCATGCTGAGGCGGGCATACCCATGATCAGTAAAAAATATATCATATAGAAAGTACATGATGAATCCAAAATGTATACAAGTATAGCTGAACTGAAAGTACATAATGAATCATCTGAGTAGGGCCCGGAAGTACAAGTCGGAATCAATTTCCAAGTATCACATATAGAAATTTGATCAATGATGCTGAAAATGGATGTCTGATAATAAAAGTAACTGAATCTCCAAGTACCAAATCATAAGGGGTGGAACACATGGTACAATCACACAACTCGGGAGCCAACATATAGGATGCTGATGTACTGAAACTGCAACATATAAGAGTGGATGGCATCACTGGCAGAAACTGAATGGACTGTCAAAAGTGAACCGAAAAATGCTGATGCAACCCGAGGTCTTCACTGATCACTATGGCACAATTATACACAATGGGAATAAATGAGCTGAAGTCAACCATGTGAGAAATCGTTGGATTATCGGTCAATAATGTCTACCGTTAACCAACGCGAGACAACCCACCAATAATGAAAATGAGTGTCAAGGTGCCCCAGTACAATCTAACAAGTGCGAATGAATGAGTTGAAGTCGAACACTTGGAAGAATATACCAATCAGGAGGCAATGATGAATCCCCACTGTCGATAGTGAAGATTCTGCCACTGATGACTGCAAACCCTAAGGTACTGACAAAAATACTCTAGACCTTATTCCCAAAGAAATGAGTTGGAGTCGACAGGAAAGGATCTACTGGAAGGAAGGCATTAAGGAATCCCACATCAGTCCAGCGCGAGTGTAACCCACATGCCAAGATTTGGAAGGAATCGGATGAAGCAGAGTGATGGAACCAAACCGAAGTACGTTTCTGACATGCACAAGATGAAGCTAGCGCATGGAAGAAACCCTCTGAACCAACCAATAATGAAAGCTGACACAGAGGCGAGATATCCACCGATAGGGTCAAATGGAAATCAAGGTACTACACGAATCCCAAGTGTGATAATGTATGCTGACGTCGAACACAGGGGAAACCACTCAGTCAAAGACCCATAATGATGATCAAATGTTGAGCACAAGGTCACCTATCAATGATGGAAATAGGGCCAAGGTACAGCTCTAGGTTTTCTCTCAGAGCAATGTGTCGCAGTCGATAAGAGACAAACCCGCCAGCAAGAAGTCAATGGAGACCTTCTCAAACCAGCACGAGCAAAGGACCAAAACATCTGATGTGATAGAACAAGATACTGACAAGACCGGGAAGGCCGACTGAATAATGAGTCAAGAGACACCACAAAATGGCCGACTCTGGTTAGACTTCCCTTGAACAAAAGCACAACTCGTGATGACCATGGAAGTAAAGAGTGACACTGTATAAGTCTGTTATGTAGGAGGCAAAAACAAACTCTCCATATGATTGGAAGAGATAACCAACCGGGGGAGTACTGACCAGTGAAACAAGGCAAAGGCTGAACCTAGGTCAAAACTACAACCATCCCAAATGAGGGAAATATATAAGTGTATGTGCTTTGTTCAAGGGCGACAAACTGATACTGTACTGCCATCAAATTACGAAGTTACATCCTGTTCCCACTCTATTTGTTATATTTTATTTTTTTGTCTTTTTCATATAATAAGCTTGAAAAAGAATAAAAGAATGCTATGGTACAATGGATAGAACGAGTATCAAGAAATAGATGCACTAGTTCCTGGGATAGGAAAAATCCTATGCTCAATGCAAGGTGGCGGAAACTGGTAAGCGATACTCAGAGGAATGTTCCATCCATGGGTAAAAAGGGTGTCAAGTCGCGATAGCTAAGTGCATGCAATGGCTAACTTGTACAGACAGTGAAGGTCAAAAGTTGGCTTAAACATCGAGTCCAAAATGAAGCCGGCTAAAGGCCAGGATAAACAAGCAGCGAATATGCAATGCAGTAATACAACTCAACAACACTAGGGAGCCTCCAGGGTAATAGTCAGAAAAATAATAGTGGAGAAGAAGAAGAATGAAGCTTCAACACATAAGTCATGGTGGGACTAAAGAGGACTCCCGAGCCTACATAAAACGCAGCATGGGCAACAAGTGCTAGCGAGGAACTAACTAGGAAGCCCATGTAAAGGAAGGCTCTACCACCAAGTCATGATTAAATAATCGGCGAGTGAAATGCGTGAAATACTCATGACCTGATGGGACTGACCCTATGGCAAGTGATCAGAATGGAGGCTAGTATGCAAAATGCAACGGAAAGTGGATTCCCTAACCTATATGCTAGTGAAGAACATATACCTGCCATAATGGGTTAGCAGTCATGGATCAAAAACCGGAAAAAATCTCGACTTCATAAAAATGTACCTGAAAATATACCAATCTGGGCACTTCCAAGCATCCGGGTTATGCAGCTTAAGATAAATTGAAAAAAATAAGCATAACAAATTTTTACGAAAATTTTCAATTTTTGGGCATAAATACACAAGTTACCTCACATTTGGTTCATTGTTACTTGCTGAATTGGGAAAAAGAGCTCTGGAGAAAAAGCCTCTTTCGTCAAAACAGGAGCAATCGACCGTCAAACTTCGCCGAATTTGTTAGGTAAGCTCTTAATCCATCCTTGTTATCAATTTTGTCTGTTCATAGTGTTAAAATTTGTAAATTTTACTGTAGAATTATTTTTTTTAAATCACTGTTCTACGCATATGCGGGTTTATATTGACCAAGCCGCGTATATATGCGACTGTGTACAGAGAAAGTCACATATGCGCAACCCAAAATGAAAAAACACGATTCTAATGGACAAATTATTGAATTTTTGTAGGATGATTATATCTTGGAGAGAACGTGAGCATAGTGCCATTGACAATGAAGTAATGCAGGATCAATTATAGCTCAATATTCTCCGAAATTGTGGATTGCTCAAATTTTTCAAAATTCCAAATATGAAGAGTAATGTCCGGTTGCTCGAAATGCTTGTGAATTATTGGGAACCAGAAGAAGATTGCTTCATAATAGATCAAATGCCCATACGTATCGAGGTGGAAGAAATCTATTTTATTACTAGACTCTCCCGGAGGGGGGAGCCAGTAGATTTGCATGGAAAGCCTTTGGGAGGGCTAACCGTGGAAGATTATGTCCACATCTACTGCATAGAGGGGTCCAAGAAAGTTGGGACTCAAATTGCTATCAAAGATTTAAGAGACTTGCACATGAAAATTCTCCTATTTACCATTGGCAGGGTAGCAGGATCTGCTTCCTTACACCAAGCATCTAGGACTCAAATGAGTATAGCTGTGGAATGCTTAACTCATTTATATGATTGGTGAACAGCTCTACTAATGAACATGAAGCAACAATTGACTTCCATCCGAAAATCAAAGAAAAAAACATTTTTGATATGGTACAATCTTGATGACATTCTTCTGCGAGAAGATTCCTGGACTGAGACCCAAAGTGATCTCTTCTATCAGCAGCCCAAGGGACCCAAGAATTTCCCGATGGGAAGACCTGATGAAGAGACTGGGGGGAAGTGAAGTTGCCCGAACCACCTGGGATGACGAGTTCTTCCAATGGTGGGGAGAACAAATCATCGCTGTGGAGGACTGCCCCTATGCCGAGATGGATTTCCGTGGCAATCCAGACCTCGTCCTTCCACCTGGCATGGCATGGGGTACAGTCAGTAAGATTGCAATTTTTTTAATTATATGTTTTTTTTTGAATTTTTTCAATATGTGTGAAAAAATGAAACATGTTTTTGATTGGATTCAAAATGACTTATAATATTATAATGATCATGATACAGATATTGGACCAGTCCGACCTGAGGGTTACCCACAACATAAGTGCCGCAGAGGCGAAGTGGATACAGTAGATCCAGACAGGACCCTTCACGCTGTACAGAGGAACTTGGAGGGGTTAACCCGCCAAGTGCCCATGGCTGCAGTGGAAGATCTGCCTGAAGCCATCTAGAGATGGGTGGTAGGAGTACCCCGTGACTGGGTATGATTATTCCGTCGATTTGCCACGGCGATCGTGTTCTATCGGAACACGAATCGTGGGCAGGGACCGCAGGAGTAAATAGATATGATTACCAGATGAATGTATATTTTTTGATACTGAACATGATCGGGCATAAGCCCTAATTTTGTATGAATTATGGATCCAAATTTTGTATAGTTTTTTGAAACACTCTGATGATATACATACAACGATTTTTGATGTGATGTGACAAATGTATAAAAATGCGTGATGTTTTTGATGATTAAATTTAATGTATTGAATGATTAATATGCCAATCAATTGCTTGATTAGCTAATGAGTTTGCCATCCAATTTTCAGCTCGAGGAATATGAATGAATGTTAAAAATTGAAATGATATTTGTAACAAATGTACCCTCAAGAACAACCAGAGTAAAAATGAATCTTGAACCCGATAATTATTGTTCAACAACGACACCACCAGTTGGGAGTCCAAGAAAACTACCAACGAATCAACACCCAAGGATATTGCCTCCGAGAATAGATAAATAACTGCAGTTTATTCTGCTATATTATTGGAAGCAGGACCAATGCAGACTCCTCTTGATACTAACAGCTGACCGGATGGATGATGAAGCACCCAAACTGCGGAAGCCAAGTTCCGGGTGTGTCTACTAGCACCATCGGTGAAACCAAAATGACTCATGACATTCGACACAACCTGCCAAAGCAGATCAAAAACATCGCCATCCCATCAAAGATCAAAAAACCAGATATGTACAAAGAAAAACTACTATACACAAAAGCAAAATGCCAGGCCGAAGCCTAAGCATAATACTTTTTCAAATAGAGCCCATTTCTGGGCTCCGACAACTCATTCCCTTCAAAATAAACCAAGTTATATGCTCTTTTTTTGAGGAATTTTTTAACGATGAAGGGGCCATACCACATAGACTTAAAATTTCCTGCCCCCAGGGCATCTTTTTCTTGGGCATAGACCAAAACAAGGTCACCTTCCGAAAAAACCCTAGGTTTGACCGCCTTATCGTACTAAACTTTAACTCGGTTTTTATGCGCTTCATTCATTATGGCGGCATCCCGACGCTGCTCATCAAGATGTTCCAGATGAAGGAGAAGTTCTTCAAGACTAGAAGTGTTCGGAAGAAGCTCAACAGCTAACTTAAGAGAAGGAATCTCACATTCAATGGGAAATACGGATTCCAACCCATAAACTAGCTGAAACGGAGTAAAGCCAGTTGCAGTTTTCACTGATGTCCTGTATGCCCAAAGTGCAGGATATAGCATGATATTCTAGTTGGATCGAGCTTTATTGATTGTCCTTTGAAGAATTGTCTTCAAGGATTTTTTCATGGCTTCCACTTGCCCATTGGCCTGAGGATAATACGGAGATGAATGCTCCTGCCGGAAAGCTAATTTTAGAGCCAACTCAGCCATCATGCTATTCTGAAAATGATTGCCATGATCAGTGACAATCTCTCTAGGAATACCAAAATGAGAAATAAACTGGTTGAAAAGAAAAAGAGCTGCAGTCTCACCATCATTCCCAAAAGTAAGCATAGCCTCGACCCACTTCGTAAAGTAGTCTACTGCTACAATAATGTACTTGTGACCTTTAGCCGAAGGCAGGTTACAAGTAGTATAATCAATACCCCACTTCGTAAAGGGATCGATAGTAATGACTGGAAAAAGCAGAGCTGGATGAGCGCGCATTTTTCTAGTATAAACTTGACACGGATGACACTTTTTGACCGATTCCATACAATCTTTGAAAATTGAAGGCTAAAAGTACCCAACACGCAAGATTTTTTGGGTTGTAGCAAGCCCAGATAAATGACCACCACAAGCTCCACTGTGGCAATCATTTAGCACAGCCTCAGCTTCTTCGAGAGTTAAGCAATGTCTCAGGATTGAATCAACCCCTCGACGGTATAAAGCATCACCAATAATCAAGTAATTCTTAGCCAAGTGACGCAACTTACGACACTCATCTTTCAAAAAAGTAGAGGGAAACTTCACAGTCTGAAGATACACAATGATATCTCCATACCAAGGATCCTGTGGAGAGATAAGGAACAAATGTTCATCCGGGAAGGATTCATCATAGACTATCTCATATGCACAAGGAAACTCAGAGATCAATTCCACGAAAACTAATGAGTTCTTGGACTTGGAAGACATAAACTCAAGATCAAATTCCTGCAAAATTACAATCCATCTATTGTATTTGCCCCCAATCACTCGCCTACTGAGAACAAACTGAAATGGATTGGCTGCTGCCAAAACATAAGTTTTTCGTAGAAGAATATAATGTTTGAGTCATTGCACAACATGAAAAACTGCTAAAGCTAACTTTTCTATCGGAGTATACCAGAGTTCAGGTCCTACCAATCCTCGAATAAGATAGTATATAACATGCTCTGCAAGAGCATCATCCTCTTGAACCAGAACCATACCAATGGTAGATTCTGCTGCTGCAAGATACAAAAGGAAATCCCTGCTATAATCAGGTGGACTCAATAAAGGAGTAGAGGTCAATGTTTTTTTCAAAGCATCGAATGAGTGTTGAGCGAAGTCATCCCAAAAAATGGAACTCCCTTCTTCAACAATCTCATAAATCCTTTGATAAATTCAACATAATTTACGATAAATCTCCAAAGAAAATTAGCTTTTCCTTGTAGACTTTGAAGTTGATGAATAGATGACGGGGGAGGCAACCGAAGTATTTCTTCAACCTTGAAGGGATCTACCCTAATCCCTTCCCTAGACACAATGAATCCCAATAATCGACCGAATGTAACCGCGAAAATGCACTTGTTCGGATTCAACCTAATCTTGTAGAAACGACATCGTTCAAATACTTGACGGAGGTGAGCAGGATGATCCATTCTCTTTCAAGAACGAGCAGCTAAATCATCCAAATACGCCTCGATAATATGTTTGATGTCGTGGAAGGCATATGACATAGCCCGCTGAAAGGTAGCCCCAGCATTTTTAAGACCAAAAGGCATCTTCTTGTAAGCAAAAGTACCCCAAGGAAAAATAAAGGAAGTCTTATGCTGATCTTCAGGACAGATAGTAATTTGATTATATCCAGAGAAACTGTCCATGAAGGAGAAAATCTCATTACCGGCACACTCATCGATAATCTGATCTATAAATTGTGTGGGGTAATTATCTTTCAGACATGCTTTATTAAGGTCTCTGAAATCAATGCAAACTTGAATTGTTCCTTGTTTTTTATCTACGGGAACAGGATTCGAAACCCACTCTGTCAAAGGAACAGGGAAAATAAATCCCGCCTTGAGTAGCTTCTCCACCTTGGCTTTGATAGCTGCAGCCTTCCTAGGATTGACCGGATGAAGTTTTTGCCTCATAGGCTTAGCATTTTCGTAAGTCTTGATCTCATGCTGAGCAATAGATGGATCTATACCAGGCATTTCCTCATAAGACCAAGCAAATACATCCCTAAACTCTTTAAAGAGATCGGTATAAATCTGAATCTCCTCAGGGGAACATTCAGCTCCGATGAAGACATTCTCTATAACATTGGTATAGTTGGAGAAATCACAACCATGTTCCCTTCAGCATATACCTATGTTGGTGCTAAAGGGTTCAGGACTGGGCGAACAGGACCAGGAGACAAAGGACTTGGAAAACTTGATTCAACTTCACTCAAATCAGGTAAAAAGTAAGACCGATGATGCAAATCATCCCACAATATATCTATACCAGTCATAGCTTCCAGGATGGCCTCTTCAGATGGAAGAGTGGTATCAAGGCAATCCTGGGCGGAATAAGAACTAAGTGTCCAAGCTGGAGCCATATCGCCACCCAACTCTTTCGGAGAAAGAGGAGCTGGAATGGACTCTGCAGAGTCAACAATAGATTGATAAGCAATCTCAGCTGCAGACATCGGAAATGCCAATCCACCCACTTGACCTTCCGCTAATGTGGCGGTAGGGGAAGGTAAGGTCCAAGGGTCCAAAAAATAATGAGTTCTAAAGAAATCTCTTCGAAGAGGAGCCCTAGAGGATGAAATTGCATTTATATGAACCGTAGGAGGTGGAATATCAAAAGTACCCATCAAGGAAGAATACATTCCAACCCCTAGATTCTCAACAGGTGACTTGGCATTATCTAATTTTGGAATAGTTGAGTCAGTAGATGCATTCGGGTCTACAGAAGAACAGTCTAGTTGATCCACTGTAACAATCCTCCCTTTGTGAGGGAAACAAATAATCTGAAATAATGAGGATGCAATAGCATCCATCTCATAAATCCAGTTTCGCCCCAACAGAAGGTTGTAGTCCAAGCTTGCATCAACTATCTCAACCTCTATATTTACATTTTTTCCCCCAACACAGATGGGAAAAGCTGGGACAATACCATGCGGTTTGTGAGAATGACCATCAAACGCAGTCAGAAGAGTAGCATATGGAATAGCTACGAGAGATCCAATTCCCTTCCAGCATGTGAGAGACATCACACATGTGGAAGCACCCTCATCAACAACTGTCTGAAAGATATTGAATTTCCGGTACGATGATTTGATATGGAAAGCCATATGATCGGGGAGTCTCTTTTTAAAATTAGACATATCGAATGTAATCACAAGAGAGTTCTTTGGCTCAACAGCCCCAATAGCAGTGAGCAGAGCACTGCGCTGAGCTGGACAAGAATGGAGCACCTCAAGAGCCGACATGGCACAAGGACTCTGCGCCAGATCTTCCACAATAGATTAGTTCTGGGCAGCCCTGGCTTTTGGATTAATCGTCGTACGCTTAGTAGATGCTTTTGGCATCCGAGGTATAGGCTCAACAGTAGGCCTCATAATGTGAAGTGGCTCAGTACCATTGGGAGCACGCTTGGCTTTCAAAGACTAATCTTCGCCATAATCACGGGATCTCGTAGCGATATCCACGTGAGCGCTCATCATGTATATGTTTGACGGAGTTTCCCCTTCCTAGGTTCCCCCAGAGGAAGCCCCATTATTTTGATTCGCGCCAACAACTAGCTGTTGCCCTTAGGGAAAAGGGTTTGTCAACACAGCCTGGGAACTAGAAGAACCCTGCTGAGCTAACAAGCACTGCGCATCCTAAATTTTAGGGCAAAGGTGAATAAGATGGTCTCCAACACATAACTTGCATGGAAACTTCACTTTATTTTTATCCTTTGGACCCTCGCCAACATGCTCATTGGATTTATTTGCATTACCCTTCCCATTCTTGCCCTTTTTCTTATTCCATCCCTTCTTCCCTTCGGATTGTTGATTTCCTTTGGGGTCGGAAGTTTGAATGGAATTTATCGACAAATATTGAGAAGGCGATGACTCAGCAGGCACAACCTGACCAGAAGGAGCATATTGTATAAAAAACTGTTGCAATTGACTAAGCAGGTTGGCTGCACCACTATTGATTGACCCAATAAGTCCATCACCATGAGGACCAGGTTTAGTCTTGGATAAATCTAATTTGGAGCGAGGAGCATTAGGCAAATATTTATGAAGGACACGAGACTGAGAATATATCAATTCAAGTTGTTGGGCCCTAAAAATAGCCTGCTCCTCGGAAAATACCCCTGAGAGGGATACATCCTTAGAAATATCTGACTGCAAGGATTTCAAAAACCATTCCAAAAGAAATTCTCCTGGAATATGAGCTTTAATAAGCCTCTTCCTTCTCCGCCATTCCTGAATATGGTCAGAAATGTGAGTTGCGTCATCATGTTTAAAATTAGCTAGGAGTTCAGTCCCGACATCATAACGGATGGGCAACTGGAAATGATTTAGAAATGTCGTAGCCAGATCTCCAAAAGTAGCAAAACAACCCCCAGTTAACTCAATATACCACTTGGCAGCGTTTCCAGTTAAGGTGCGTTGAAACAATCTCAACCTAATCGAATCATCGATCAAGGAGTTAGATGAACACCATAAATGGAAGGTGGTGATATGGTCAGCCGGGTCCTCTCCATTCTTGCCTTCAAACTTTGGAATGTCTGAAGGTAGTTTGGTAGGAACCGGAGGCCACCAGGGACTATATCGGATCGGATCATTCGTCAATTTCGACAAATATGGCAAGTTCAAAGTTGCCAGAAAAGGTAAATGAGGAGGAGCTTGAGGATTCCATCCTTGGTGGGATGAATTCCCAACATTCTGAAAAAAGTAACCTGGATTTGATGAGGCACCAAGTTGCCAAAAAGAACTCATAGAAAATTTTGGGCTAAAGGACCCAACATTTGGAGAAGGACCCCCTCCCAACGTAGAGTTACCAAAAATTGGACCAGTTCCCCCCCCCCCCCGTAGTATTGAATGAAGAGGAAAACCCCTGATAGGGGTTCCAAGCATTAGGAAGAGGGGAAAAAGTATGATAAGCACTCGACGAAGGGAAAGAAGCATTCCCTTGTTGACCAGTGTAAAACTGATTCCCTGCCCCCACTGCCATAAATACAGGGTTCCAACCTATAAAAGTAGTCGAACTCTGACCTCCAGACCAAGGGTTAAAACTCTGAGTCTGTGAAGTAAAAGGAAAAGACCCTAAGGAAGGATTCGAACTAGGAATATGCCTAGTTTCGAAGGGGAACCCTTGAAAAGAAGCTGACCCACTAGCCATGGAAGACATGGGTGCAGACGCAGCAGTGGAAAAGGGAAACGAAGGAATCCCACTAGTGGGCATTCCAAAACAAAAGGGACTATATTGAGAAGCTTGTGCTTGGGTAAAACCAGAGCCAAAAACAACAGTACTAGAGGCAATCGAAGATATAGCAATTGTTCCTCCTCCTTCTATAGAAGCAGGAGTCTGAATGCCTGCAGCACTCATAGCTGAAGCCGCATTCCCAATCGTGGCCATCGAAAGGTATGAATAATATGGAGGATTTTCCGGTCTTTCTGACTCAGGTCTGATGTACTCAACAAAAAACGGATAATCAGGAGGAAGAGGAGATGGAGGTGACTTAGAGGGTTGAGATACTTCCTCTACTTCTACTTCTTCTTCCCACGAAAATAAGACTCTTGAGGTAAGCGGAGCGCTCCTCTCGGAACCAACACCAGAGCCAATTACAAAACCTCAAATCCCTTGTGGAGGATCTCTCTCCACTACGTCAGATATCACAGGGTGATATTCACCTGCTATGTTACTCCTACGCCTTCTTGAAGAAGGCTCAATAGCTTCGGGAGATAACCCCCGAACTCTCCTCGATCGACGAGGCGCTTGATCAGCCACTTTAATAGATTTAATTAGACTCAAAAAATTATAAAGCTAGGCAAGCTAGGAGCAAAGAGCACTCACTACAAAAAATCCTTGAGATACAACCAAGAAAACAGCCTTCGGGTATTTCCGCTCCAGGTGATTAGGACCGGACACCAAAATACGAGAAAGCGAAAAATAGGACCTCCTGAAATTAGTCTGGGATAATTACGGCCCAGGCCTAGTAGCGAAGGTAACAGAAATAGTTACGCCGACCTCCTAACAATAGCCTTTGCTGGTGCAAGTACCCAAGCTTCGCTGGGGCACCCTCCAGAAGTACTGCTGGAAGTGATATGACGTCTGCCTCAGGTACCACGGGTATTCCCCCCAGCAGTCACCTGTGTGGAACCTAGGAATGGCAACTATGGGCACCAATCCGTGTCAGAAGCTGGGCAGAACGGTCTTGACGCAAGATCCAGCAAATCAAAGAGGGGGTATCTCTCTTCTCGGCCTTCACTTCCCCTCGCGCTTGACTCTCTGGAGGAGAGCTTTCCCGGTCCACCTAACGGAGTTGGATTTCGCTCAATTAATAAACTTCTATGTTTTATTTTGAGCGGCCTTGGAGATTTAACTCTCCACTCACCTAATCCAAGGCCCTACAACCTAGCTAGTTGGTGTATGACACTTAATAAAAAACTTTCTAGTTGTTTTTAAATTATCGCGCTTGTTTTAATTGGCTGTTATATTAAGTCAAAGGGATATGGAAATGAAACTCGTGGTGTTTTATGACGCAGAAAAGAAATTAATGAAAACCAAACTACATGCAAATGCAGTAATTTCCTTTCGATGAAAAGAAATTTCTACGCGGGTTCTATGAGACTATATTTTTTTTCTTTTCAGATAAAAAACTTCACACTCGCAAAAATTATGAAAAATACTAAATCCTTAAGTGCACCTAATGAAAATTACTAAGAGCATGCCAATTCTAAGATGCAAAATCTACCAAAGCAAAGAGAAATTTCCAAAGAATCCTTCAGTTTTATCACTTTTCTGGTTGTCCACAAAGCTAGTTCCCAAAATCAGAAACTCTCAGTATAAAGACACCAAAATATGCTCGAAACAAGAGAAAGAAACCAATGAAAATTCCCTTCCCAAATCAAGTCAGAAACCGAAGGCAAGAAATCTCAACAAAGCTTCAAAAGATGGAAAGAAACCTAAAAAAAATTGCAAAACAAAAGCAAAGACAAAACAAAATGTTATTGACCTTTTTGAATTTTATAAAAGAATATTTCAAAGAGACCAGGAAAACTATCCAATTACCAAGCCAAACAATCTCTGAATTTCAAGCAAAACTTCAACAAAATGCTTCAAATATTATAGTGCCCCCTAGTGGCAAGATTTATACGAGCAAAAGGATGACAAGAAACTCAGGAACTCAGCCCAGAACAATAGCACAATCTCGCAGCAAACAAAACTTCAAAGAACCAAGAATGACTCTCCAAAAAATTGCAACAGGACCTAGTCACATGAAATCAAGAAAACCAACCAACAACAGGCAAAAATCCAAGTGCAAAGAAAAACATAAAATGAGGAAAGAGTGTACGAGCAGAAGCTCTCTATTCTGATTAAGCAGAACAACCAAGAATCTCCGGAAAGAGATCTTGGTACTCAAGCCAGAAATGCAAGCACTAAAAAACAAGATTTGCCCAAATGAGCCAGTCTTCAACTAAACAAGAGAGAAAAAGACCAATAACCAATAACACCACAATCCAGAGACTATAAAGACACTACAAGAACAGGCCTCCACAGGCAGCCAGGACCAAAAATTCCAGAAATAAAAAAATTCAAAATTTTCCCAAGCATATGCTACTTATCAGTTTTGCAACAGGCGTGCATACACGACTGTGTCAAAGGAAACCTGCGTATACACAACTTCCTTTGAAAACAACTGCGTGTATACGCGACTGTGTAAAGGAAAACTCGCGTATGAAAAAGCAAATAATGAAAATAAAATAAAATAAATAAAGCCTGGATAAAGAACCAGGTCTTCAATCTGACTGAGAAAAAGCTAACTAGACTGGAAATAATGATTAAAACTGTCAGAAACCTTTAAAACCGCTGAAACCACCCAACAGGGAAATCACAAGAATGCGATCCCCATCGGAGTCGCCAGTTCTATTTCGAGAAATAACTCCCTAGAGGTTTGTTGGGTCAAGACCTCCATAGATCAGGGCATGTTATTCAAGAAGGACTCACACAACCACACTTGTATGCTAAAAACTAGATAACATCAATAGTAGAACTCACCCGTAATCCTACGTTTGATGTAGATCCTGCAGGTTCCAAACCCCCAACAACCCTTCTTCCTCTTCAACCTAAAAACCAAGAAGAAACATGCATGGAAACCTAGTTGTACAACATATATTTATCTTAAATGTCAGTAAAATCCATTTGAAACATCATATAAACAATAATAAATGCTTAAATAACAATCTTTTCACATATGCAAGTAGATATTAACACGTGAATTCGGGAACAAGACGGTTCTTCTTCATTACAAAAATCATGTACAGTAATAAAAAGTGGAGAGATCACCTGAATCCTTCCACGATCTTTGAACAGACTGTCGTCCGGATCCATCCCGCCCTTGCCTCGCTAGGATACTTTCAAGACTTGTGCACACGAGATGACATATAAACTGATGAACATCTCCAGGAAACAAGGGTTTCCTGTAAAAATCTGGGAAAGTGTAGGAGGCATGGGAAATCAGACTTGAATTGGGGCTCCAACAGACTATAATTTATATAGATTTCTCTCTCCCTTAGGCCATGCACATGAGGGGCTTTTATACTCCCTCAAAGTAGTTTTAATCAGTTGGAAACAGTTGGCCACGGGCTGGGGTGGTTGAACTACTGGAGTAACCATCAACCCAGCCCGAAAATAGGGAATTATATATATATATATATTTAATGATTTTAATGGCATACGTGGAAAAGTATATATGGAATCGCATATACATGCGGAAAAGTCTGGGCATACCCGCGTATGGGATTTTTAACACTGTTTTTTATGAACTTAGTTCAAGTCTGTGGGAATGGGTGCCCAAGGCAAAAGAGACAATCATGATCACATGAGGGTGAAAAATGATGCTATAACAATAGTTCAGCTTCCGAATTGCATTCAAACCTCCTATCTGCATTTCCTGCATATTCAATGTTTGAATGGGGGAGTAAGGTAGTAGAAATTTTTCTTGAAAAATATTTAAACATTAATTCTGCCTTAACTCTTGAATAAGAAAAGAAATTAATACAAACATTGAGAATTTTTTCAAACACATTTGCATGGGAATATACTGATATGAGAGGTATTCACCCAAACACATGAATTCATCACATTTATATAAAAGAAAATTCTAGGCCTGTAAGAAAACCACAAAGGAGGATAAACCCTACTTTAAGAGAAATTGTAAAAGATGAATTACAAAAATTGTTAAATGTAGGATGCATCTATCCTATTTCAAATAACCAGTGGGTATCCCCACTAGTCATTGTCCCCAAGAAAAATGGTAAATGTCGAGTGTGCATAGATTATAGGGAATTAAACAAAGCTACATTAAAAGACCATTTCCCTTTACCGTTTATAGACCAAGTACTGGACACTTTAGCAGGGAAAAAGTACTTTTCCTTCCTAGATGGACTCAATGGATATAATCATATTAGGATAGCTCCAGAGGATTAGGAAAAGACAACATTTACATGTACCAGGTGTACCTATGCATACAAAGTATTACCATTTGGTCTATGCAACGCACCAACCACATTTCAATGGGCGGTCCTTGGTATTTTCTCTGATCTTTTGCATGATTGTGTAGAGGTTTATATGGATGAATTTATAGTTATGGGTGATAATTTTGAAGAAGCTTTAATTAATCTTGAAATTTTTTTGAATAGATGTAGAGAAACTAATCTTTCGTTAAGTAATGAAAAATGTTTTATGATTACGACTGAAGGTATTGTTTTGGGTCATCATGTTTCTGCTGCAGGAGTCAATTTTGATCCAGCAAAGATTGAGGTTATTGTAAAACTGCACCCACCAACTAATAAAAAGGGAGTTAGAAGCTTTCTTGGACATGCAGGCTACTATAGGGGGTTTGTTGAAAATTTTACAAAGGTATCCTCTCCATTGTTTAAATTGTTGACTAAAGAATCTGAATTTCATTGGAATGTTGAATGTCAAGCTGCATTTGATAAAATCAAGGAAAAACTTTCTTCAGCACCTGTCTTACGAGGCCCATATTGGAATTTTCCTTCTCATATTTCCATTGATGCCTCTGATTCAGACATAGGAGCAGTATTGGGTCAAAAGGAGGATCCTACCACCCATGCTATCTATTTTGTCAGTAAAAATTTAACTCCTGCAGAAATGAATTATACAGTGCCTAAAAAAGAATTCATTGTTGTAATTTATGTTATCAATAAGTTTAGACATTACATCACGGGTTATGAATTTTTTGTGCACACAAATCATTTTGGTATTCGTTATCTCATGAATAAACCAATCACTAATGGTAGAATTACTAGGTGGTTGCTGTTGCTACAAAAATTTGACATCACGGTAGTGGATAGGCCAGGAAAATAAAATCAAGTAGCTGATTTCTTATCTATGCTTAATCATGAATGTGAGGATGTTCCTGCTAATGATAACTTTATAGATGAAAACCTGTTTTCCATCTCTGTTAAAACACCTTGGTTTGCAAAAATGGCCAATTATCTTGCTACAGAAAAATTTCCACCTTACTTTTCATCTAATCAGAAAATGAGAATCATTAGGAAAAGTGTTGATTATTCTTGGATTAGGGGAGATATTTACTTCACAGGAGCCGATTTGATTATTCACAGGTGTGTCTGAGAAGATGAGATCTATGACATCTTAAGAGCCTGCCATGATGATCCATGTGGAGGAAACTTTGCAGACAAGTGGAAAACTTACAAGATCCTTCATTCAGGTTACTACTGGCCAGCCCTCTTCAAGGATGCAAAGGAGTACGTTAGAAAGTGTGATAGCTGCCAAAGAATGGAGCGGACTGTACTATCAGATGAAATTCCTTTGCAGCCACAGTTTCTCATAGAACCATTTAAGAGGTGGGATCTTGACTTTGTAGGTCCCATCAACCCCCCATCCAAAGGTAAGAAGTATATTTTAGTTTGTATTGATTATGTGATAAAGTGGGTGGAGGAAAAAGCACTACCTAGAGCAACAGAAAAAGCAGTGGAAGAATTTATTTTCTCTGATATTTTTGTAATATTTGGAGTACCTAGGGAAATAGTCACTGATTAGGGTGCTTAGTTTGTGTCTAAGCTTATGCAGGAAATTGTGCAAAAATATCAGATTACCCATCAAAAGTTCACCCCTTATCATCCACAAGCCAATGGGCAGGTGGAATTAACCAACAAGGTGCTAGAAACAATCCTTACCAAAAAAATTCAATTACATAAGAAGGATTGGTATGACAGACTTATTGAGGCCTTGTGGGCTTACCGAATCACATGGAGGGGTACCACTAGATTTTTTCCATATGGACTAGTGTATGGAAAACAATTTTTTCTGCCCATTGAATTGCAGATCAAAACCTTTAGAATGGCATCAGAATTGGGTGTGAACTTTGATGAAGCACAACAACAGAGAATCTTGCAACTCAATGAATTAGATGAGATTAGGCAGGATGCTTTTTAGCATACTAACTTGATCCAAAAACAAAGGGCTAAATGGCACGACGAATACATCAAAAATAAGTAGTTCAAAGAGGGATACTGGACATTGTTGTATGATTCTAAATTTAAAGACTTTAAAGGGAAATTTAACACACATTGGCTAGGACCCTATGAAATCGAGAAATATTTTGATAATGGATCTGTTAGGATTAAAACTATTGATGATGAGAATGTTACCTTCCTGGTGAACGGGCACAGACTCAAGCTATATCAAAAACCCCAATCCAAGGAGGAATTTGTGAAGGAAATTGTGAAGAAGAAAGAGCTGGAGATGGTAAGGGAAGGGATCCTTCCTTCCACTATCTCTTCACGATTTTCCTACTGATGAAATGAGCTCACTATTTTCCTCCTTGTGCTCGATAAAAAATGAGAGGAATGTCTATTGGGTATATTTTTATCCCTTTTTCCGAGCCCAATGGACTATTTATGGAAAAGGAACCCCTTGGCTTCCCTAGGCTCGTTAAAAACACATGTCAGTATATCCCTTGGGATCCTTTCAATAAATCTATTTTTCTAGTTAATCTATGGATTTCTTGTGTTGGAATAATGTGGGATATCTTAAGGCCTTCCTTCCAACAATTCTGGCCCATCGACATCAGCAAATTATTTGGGTACAGGATTAGAGCCTTGTGATTCCTTGAAGCTTGTATGCCCCAATGACAGGCTATATCGCCAGTGGTAATGGAGAATCATTATGGATTATTTACTACTAGATCCTATAGGGGGTTTGACAACAACTCATGTATTCACACATGATAGGATGCATTAGCGTACCTTGGTCCTCACTCTCATTAATGGTGATGGATCTCGCATTGGTTAAAAGTTGACCTCAATGACTGGTAATCCAATGAGCCCATTGTACATTCAACATAGAAACATTCATTCATGTGCAATGGAATGTACAAAATGGGTGGAGAGAATGGTTCCTGCAGATTCAGCTTCAATTCCTGTAGAATGTTCAGCAGTTACAGTTTTGACTTCTTGAAGAATGTTCACAGTTATTTTAATTCCTATAGAATGTTCATTAGTTGCAGTTCAGTTCTTGAAGAGTATTTAACAGTTATTTCTACAGAATGTTCAGCAGTCATAGTTTTGATTCCTGCAGAGCATTCGACAGCCAGTTCTTAATTCCTATAGAACAATTGTTAGACACAACAACATCTTGATTTCCTGAAAATACAAGAGAAAAAAAATCATTAAACAAAAATAAGACTAAAATCATGTAATAAAGTATTAGCAAGTCATTATGTGGTTAAGGTCGTGGATTATATTTCTGATGTAATAGGTTATCATTGTAAGATCAGGCTACGTCATCGAGGATAGGACCATTGGAGGTAAGCGGTAACATACAGCCGGTGATAAGGCTCTCAAGGTAAAGGTATAATGACACTTAATTTTTAATTTTTTGCGTATCTAAGGCTATGGTAACCCTTTGTAGCCATGAACCATTATGAAATTAATCCCATGACCTAACATCATTTCAACAGTAGTGTTTGTACTTTAGAGGTTTATCGTGCATATCGGATCATGATAGCAATCATGATCATGACCTGCCGCCGAAAAAGCTCTGTATTTTCTATTTATTTCCTCTTGCTGTCAAAATATTGCATAAGTCTCGCTCTACATTCCCGCATTTTCTCTATTTTGTTTGTCCATAATTTCCCTATCCAATTTTTTTCCCCTGCCTATCCATTTTTCTCCTCCGCCATGACTAAGACTCGAGCCCCGTCAGATTTGAGCCTCAGAGTCTCACGCTACTAGAATCTGATCCTCACAGCAAGGAAAAAATAGAAAAGGCAGGATGTCTACCCTTCTTTCAAAGGTTCAGTGGGCATAATTCTGAAGTAACCAAATATTTTTCCTTGAGCTTAAACAAGGAAAAAGAATAGGTGGGGAAAATCCAATTCAAGTTGACAGAAGAACTGGTGGCAAGGGCATGTGGGATTCTGCAAGATGGAGAGAGGTGGTTTAAGAACCACTGCTTCAAAAAAGACATGTGTGCGACTTTCCTACAGAAGGACCATTCGAACCCCGATTATAGTAAGGAGATTCCGCAGGAATTATTAAGGCATAAGTACCGTCAGTTACTATTATTTTTGTAGAAATATGTTACATGTGAAGGCATATTTGGCCTTGATTTTCTCTTTCATATCAGACTCCTTGTACAATTTCGGGACAAAACTATAAATTTTCCCTATTATTTGAAAATGTCGTTGATCAAGATGTCCTCAACTGCAAAATAGAGGGTTTCCCACATAGAGGAAAACCTCTACCATCATGGGATGGTAAAGATTATTCTGGTGGAGGTCCTGCGGAAACATGAGAAGACCTGGGAGGATTTTCTACAAGAAAATCATTTTGTGGAGGATGGAGATTATGACTCTTTACGGGTTGAGGAAGAGAAACTCATAGAGAATCTGAAAAATAAACCATGGACGCGTGCACCAAAGGTGGAAAAATATGACGAGGATGATGAATTTTTGGTAAGTGAAACCTTTGGGAAGAGCTCTCGGCAAAAGGGCCCTTTGACCCCTAAAAAATGATATACCAGAAGCTAGGCTGCCCTGCTGGCCATCAAGGATGTAGCAAAAGAAGGGGCACCAACTAAAAATAAAAATATAGAGAAGTCTTGCGGCCAGCCCAAGGGAAAATAAAAGATGAACCCTTCTACAGTTAGTGACAAGGACACCGTGTCCTTTCCAGATCCATCGCTAGAGAGCTAGAACAAAGCCATGAAGTCACAGGAGGATGTAAGCATGCCCCAATCCTCACAAGGGAATAATGAGGGAGTGATGACCCCATTGAAGAAACAATATTGAAAAATACTGGAGGAAACTATTAGGGAACTTACCCTTTCAAAACGGATCTTGAAAGCAGAGAATGCAGCTCTAAAATTAAATAGCCACAAGATGCAGTAGGAACACGAAGAGTGGCATGCAAAAGCAACCTGCATCATGAAGAATAAGTATGCCTAGATCGATCACTTGAAGAGGAAGACTGAGGAGTATAGAGGAAATATTCAAGCAGAATCTAGTCGTTCTTAGTTAGATCACCTGGCTTTAGTAGTTGTGGCCCAGGTGAAAAATTAACCTTCTGTTGAAGACCATTTCATTTTTTCTTGTATAGGGACATGCAAGAGTTTTGGTGTGGGGGAGATGTTAAGTCTGAAATTTACCTATTTTTGCCACATATACTAAGCCTTGTTTCCCCCATTTTTGACCTCTTTTTGTCCTCTAATTATACTTATTCTGGCTGTGTCATCCATTTTTGGCTAAAAAGGGTATCATAGGCTAAGGTATGTTGAAATAACATTATAAGTGTCATTTTATCTAATTTTGAGCATTATTTGAACTGGTTGTGTCATTATTACATTACTACTCTAACTAGCCTTGGACTCATGCGCAGACTTGTTAGATTCAAGCAGTTCCACCAATTGTGTAGAGAGCTCATACAACCGAGATTCCTATAGCCGTTCCAGATTTCCTGTGGATACGCCAATTTCCTGAAGCCGTTCTGGATTTCCTGTAGATATGCCGATTTATTGCAACCATTACAAATTTCTTGCAGATACGCCAATTTCTTGCAACCAGCTCAAAATCTTGCAGCAATATTGACAAATAGTTTCAGCCGCACAACATAAATGGTCTAATCCATGCCTTCGGTCATGGATTAGACCCAATAATAGTTTACCATTGTCAATATGTATTTGTATTATTGGTTGTATGCCTAGTTTAGTAATATATTTTGTTCAAAGCCAAATATGGGCTGCCAAGAATGTATAAAATCAAATGTAATTTTCTTAGATGAAGTTAAGTTTTCAGGTTCAGAGTTCTTGGGTTGGAAGATGTTGTTAAAGATCATGATATCATACTGTAATCAACTGTTATTTCCAGATTAATAAAATATTTTATGTTATTTTCATTTCCCTAAGAAACTTCTTTAATCTTTAAAGGAGTTGTGAGTGAGGGAGGGCCCCCTTCGCTCACAACTCCTGCAACAGAGTGTGTGCATTTATTTTTGTTTTGATTATGCATTAATAATTTCCTGTAATAGATAGTGTTTCCTTTCTGTATTTTTTACAACAAACTGTAAATTGGTTAAGTGAATTAATATCTTATGTTGAAGAGCTCTTTCCATTTGGCCAATGCTTTGATTCATGCTTTTAATTTTGATTCTTGATTGGATTTTATTTCTTTTATCTTTCCTGCATCAGTATCAGCAAACACAAGTGTTATAGAGGGATGTTATATGGCACTCCATAACCATTGTTGCAATAGTAATGATACAAAAAAGTAGCATGAGTTATTGAATGTTGTTTGATATTTATCTTTTCATGACCAATATCATAAATCTTAAGTGCTATAGAGGGATGATATATGCCACTCCATAGCCTTTTCTACGATAGTATTGACACGAGAAAGAAGTATTAGTTGTTGTTTGTATAATTAATTAACACTTTTAGTAATCAGCCTGCATATACTTTGCACTACATCTCATCAATTTATCTTCCCGGGTTGACAATTTATATTGAAAAATTATACACGTATAATTTGACTCAACAAGCTTGTCGACAAAAGTCGACGACGATCGCTGCAACACAACACATCCCACAAGAAAAGGGTAAAAGCATCATTCAACCGCCATATCACCCCTCGCTCATTCACTAAGGGATAATTAGTCGTCCGTTATGATGTTGCAAAAGAAGCCCTAGGGCCAGGAAAGTTTGAAACCTTGTAGAAAGGACCCTACATCATCAAACATTGCCTCCAACAGTGGGCATACATCTTGACGGAACTGGACTGGACTTGCCTCAGCAACCCCATCAACGGCCTTTACCTCAAGAAATTCTACCCATAAGGGCCAAAACGGCCCATCCCTAGAGTGAACATAAAAAACCCCAACCACTCAAAATTTTTGACCAAAAGACTTATTTAAAAGCACTCAAAGTGCCATCATGGATCACCAAACTGAACCATATTTCAGATTTGTTGATGGAGCATCAAGATGGTCTCAAATTTTAGCCACATCTGCCTGGGTCATTTACCACTCTGACCGATTGCCACTCTGCTCAAACGTTGTGTGCATTAGTTCAACAACAAAAAATCAGGTAGAATATGACACCGTCATCAGACTTGTGTGTGATGCCCTCCATCAGAGTATACACCATATGCATATCTACCTCGATTCCCAGTTAGTAGTGTCACGGTTAAACCAAAAATTTGAGACCAGAGATACACATCTGTTTAGAAAATATTTGTGTGCCAAAAGATTAAGCAGACAATTTGACTATATCGCATTTACACATGTACCAAGGAGTCAAAACCAAAAATTTGATCGCATAGCTAACAATATTCTAAACTATAATGCATCTCGAATAACCCATCATACATGAAAACAAAAAATATAGATATCCATCAGCATAACATCAAACATAAACCGAAACAGGTGACACAACACGTAGAGCCGCAAAAAATATCTCTCGTATATATATATATATATATCACAATGTGTATGTTTGATTACAAAATATAGTGTTCTTGGCCTAATTTCCAACCCAAAGATACAAAAGCTATCAAAAATAAGGGAAGCATCCTCATAATGAGTGCTTTCCCTATGTACAAAAATACTCTACGGTGGTGCCCCCTCAGGAGGGGCACCTGAACACACAACTGCTCCCGATGTCACCACTGGAGCTGCCGTCGCAACTGAGATTGCCACCCAATGTATAATGGGCAGATACTCCCTCTCGCAGGCCATCACTGTCTCCAACCAGACCTCCTTGAAGTTATCCATAAATCCTTGAGCAGGCACCCCCTGCATTAAGTGGTCAACTCAACCCAGGCATCTTCAAGAGCTGACACTCGAATAGTTAACTTCTTGATATGAGCCTCCACCATATCCGCACGTGCTATTGCTACATCAGCACAAGCCCGCTCAGCTGCAGCCTCCGCGATGGCCTAGCTTCCACCCTCTCTTGAAGGGCCAGCACCACCATCAGGTCCCCTAGCAGCACCTCCTCCCTGATCATGCTTAGGTCGCTGTAGAGGATCATGGCTAACCAACTGTTGGCTTGAGGGGTCCTAACCCAGGTTCGGAGGTTAAGGTTTGCTAACAAACCCCTATACTACTAGCCCTTTCAGCAGTGACCTGCTTGCGCAGGTCAAAGTCTCACCCGAAGCAGTATGGGTGGGTGCTGAAACTAGGTTTTGACACCCTGAGAGAGTATAGGTAAGCCAAGAAAAGCTGCGTCCAACTTTATAATGACCATATTGCCTATCCCAGAACCAAATCTATAGACCTCCTTCGCATCCACGTGCGCAAGGTCAACTATAATTACTATGCTCAACAATTCATATACTTCTAAAACAATAGTGCAGCATTACATAAAACATAACAGAACAGACCCAGATGTAGTAAAAACACTTAACAAAGTACTTTCGCAGCTTAACACAAAATATGCATAACACAATAGCTATTCGCATCAACACTACACATAGATTCAGTTACTCAAACAACCTTTCTCATTCATTAATCCTTCAGTTCCTTCTTACAATACTCAAACTCGACCTCCGCACACAGCAGTAGGGTCCACACACAGTAGGACTTGGGATCTCCGCACACACAGCCAGCATGAGTCCTTTCCCCAAAAACCCAAATAGATCTACTAAGCCACAATTCGCATCAAGATCTCATCATCTTTCTTGCCTTATAATTCAAAATGTCCCTCTATTTATAACAATCTAGCCTAATATTTCCTATTGTTTGCAAACAGTGGTTTGCAGACTCTAGGTCTAACCTTTGACCCGTTACAATTCTTTTGGGGCTTTGACCCACCCCAAAACCCCTGTGCTAGACTAAATATAATAAAAAATTTACAAAATTGGACCAGTTTCATAGCTTGTAGGATACCTTGTTCCAACAATCCCCCAACACAATCTTGTGACTCGTCTCGAGTCACTGGGGTGGTGCAGTCTCTACCTGCACACATAGGTCATTGATGGTTGAGACCAGTGGAGGCAATTCTTCTTGACTCTGAGCAGCATCACTCTACGTGATGTATACAAGCTTCTAGGAGGTTGGTCCTTCAGTAGATGTGGTAACTTGCTCTAATATCTGGTTGAGTCGTTGGATCGCGCCATTGGTATGCTGTGATGGCTGGAGGGTAGCATCGGCCCATGGCTTCAAGCATTTTGTGATGGCATGCTTCGTTCATCAGAGATCCTCAATCGTATCTTGGAGTGCGTTGCTAGTCTTCAAGCGTGCCAGATGCTGCGCAGGGACTAAGGAGGGCAAGGTAGCTTCGATCTAATCGAAAGCGGCTTCCTTCTATCATAAGTCCTGCTTGATGTTGTGAAGAATCAGGTTGAACTGGACCACGGTCCAGAGCTGCATGGCCGACTTGAGAAAATGAGTACCCTGAGTAAGTTGTCCCGTAAGGATTTTCGTAGCTTCTGTTACCAGTGCAACACGTTGGGCCTATACCTTTGAAGGTGTTGCAGGATGTAATTGGGCCTGTAATGCGGTGAGTTTCTAGTCCATTTAGGTCTTGAGGGTCTGTATTTCGGTTATGGATGCTTGTAGTGCTGCAACCAAGCCTTCTACTGTAGCCCATAGTAGAGCTGTAGTCGGGAGCTCATCTAGGACCTCTGTGCTGAGCTGGTGGACCACTGTTTCGAGCTTCACTGTCTACGAGATAGCAAGGGAGACATCTGCGGTCTGTCGTGTGATGATCGACGTGGCCACATCAAGCTGTTGTTGTTCGGTCTGGTTGCGATGATGGATCTCTTGAAGCACATCAGTGTGTAAACCCTCTAACACCTCGCAGGACAGCTGTGCCAAGTCCAATTGTAGTCCCGTATCCACTTGAAGGTGGGCGCCAACTAGGACAATGCTAGGCAACGAATAAGCACAAATTTCATTTGCAGTTAGCTTGGTACTATTGGTAGGGTGCAACGTATCCATGTTTGTCTGGAGGTCTTGAAGCTCAACCCACATGGCATTGATTGCAACCTTTTTTCATGCTTCTATGGCTATCCATTGATCCTCTGTAGCCAGAGTAAGTGCATCCATGATTTTCTTGAGATCACCATCAGTTAGCGTGATCATTGAATCATATTCTGGGCGTTGGGCGTGCTGCTTTTTGTGGGGCCCCTTTGCAAGTTCCCTCTGCCGCTTTGTATCCCAGGGGGATGTAGTATCCTTGTTAGTCAACCCTTTCATTCGCAGAAATAGCTGCGAGTTGACCGTGTCAGCTCTCACAGTGATCTGCGGTAGTTGTGTAACAGCTTTCGTGGCTGATTCCGAGCTTGTCCGACTAGAGCCTGTGATCATCCTAGGTTTGGAAGGGGCATTAAATTCTATCATATAGCTTTGATGCCAATCCGTGCAGGGTTCAAAGTCAATTTTCCCTGCAGGGAGCTAGAGGGAAATTAGCTTATCAATTTCAGCGTCCCTAGACCCCCTCAACGTAATGTCCATAAGCTCTAGACTAGTAAGTGCCAAAGCATTTGTGAGGTTAGGGGCTGCCATATTAATGTAAGGAGGGGATCTTGAATTTGGAGACTCACAGGCAGCGGAAGTGAGTTGATTGGGTATGAACATAACGCTAAAGGTCCAAAAAATCATGCAGCAAAACAATACATTCAGATTACAGAGATGATATGGAACCTTGGTCGAAGTTATCCTTTCTCCTTTATAGTGCCCATGGCTGTCCAATGGTAAGGTGAATCTTACTTGGAACTTACCATCAAGAAAATGGTAAAAAATCACAATAAATTGCCTCATTAATTGCCAGCCGCCTGTTTTCCGTAACGGTAATATTCCTTTTTTACCAGAGTTTAGTGTTCTAACTGTCATCGTTCACACCCTGTAGCCTTCCCACGGATCTACTGACCTGAGATGAAGCATTCATGTTGCTTGTGCATCCTTAATTATAGCCAAAGTAGGGTGTTTTGTAATGCGATTTAGGTGTAGCCTAAACAACTTGGCAACCGTGCGCATCCCATCCAGTTTCAAGTTTGGAGTAGTACAGGGATCATCCTTTCCTTCCTGCATTCCCCATGATTTGGATGCGATGTAAAGGCATGGTCTACCCTGAGTCAAGGCGTCAGTGTTCTGCAGAGCTGCGTCAAGCGCTCCTGTGCCATCTGCCACCCTAAATGTTCATAGAAACTCACCCCGCAAAGTCTCCCAATAGTGAGTGCGATGATGTAGCTCCGCATCTAAATACCATGCATCTGGACACACTCCTAGAGCATTGATAAATAGGTGGACCCATTCTTTTGGGGTTCTGTCGCACCACTACGTTTCCCATGCGAGAAAGTATGTGTGTGGATATTTTGACCCAAGGAAATTTTTGATCCATCTCATAGCTAGAGCTTCAAATTGTAGGATCATCTTATCCTGACATTCCTCCAAATTGCGGAATACCTTCCCATGCGTATCCCACCAGCACGTAGGTGTTCTGTAATATCCCAAAATGGGAACAACTACACTATTGGGAATATTTTGAGTTACTACCAATATGGAGCTTCAGAAAATCATGAGCATGATAATGTAGAGTAGCTCATTAGATGTAAAATAACATCACACCAGCAGATGAAAGGACCTCATCAAGTAGATGGCCTATATTCTCCTTCCCAAGTGGTGAAATGCAGCAATATAGGGCATAAAAAAACTGTCTTCAGCAAATTGAGCAATAACAGTGGATACTGGGACTTGGATCCCTTATTTAGATAATATACAACCCACTTGCAGAATTGGAGGTGAAACAAATGAAACTAGCTACATTAAACAGATCTCCCTGGCTCAATACAGCTTAAAAACACCCCAATCCCATGACTTCTCTACAATGGAATTTCTGAATACTGTGAGAGCATGATCCCCGTGAGGGTTTCTACAAAAATTTATGAGAGAAGATTGATATAGAGCTGATATTAATCAAATAGTAGAGAAATGGAGGTTTAACCTCTTTTACACAGGGAAAAAGACACCCGGCAAAGGTTTCCGGCAATATACATGTACAAAAAGCAGTACTGCAGAAAATAATGCAGTTTAATTCAAATCTGTATTAAACATGAATGAATGCAACATATAATAGCTGAATAATATGTTGGCCACCTATAAAATTTGCTATTTCAAAAGGTGGCCAAAACATTTTGGAGCCTTCAAGAAATAGTTTTATTGCAAAAATGTTATCTCTTGAAGCCTCTTGAAGACATCATGCCCTTGTTTCAATATTCATTTCTTTTTCCATTTCAAAGTTCAGAAGTTCTACTGGTTTCAAACAGAAAAGACTACTTAAAAATCACCATTTTTTCCTCTCCACTTCAAAACTAACCTCCATTTTTTTCCCCTTTTATTTCCATGAAATTCCTCTATTTTTTGTTTGTTTCCCCTTTTCCCTTCATAAAATCATGTTTACATAGTTTAAAACTCCTTTTTAAACTCTGCCGAAACCCCCAAATCCATCAAAAAACTTTGAAAAAATTTCATAAAAAATAATAAAACCTTTTTTATTATAGGCTTAAGCCCCTTAGGGCTAATTCCTAAACCACTTCCCCATCATGTGACTTGGTGCTAGAACCAAGTGTTAAACCCATATGGTGCTTATCGGCATTGGAACTTTTGGTGAGCGCATATGTTTTGTTACATAAAACCCTCGATGCGATCAGCTCCCTTTGTTATAACTCTAGATCTCATGCTTCCTTTGTGAAAAACCAAGAGTTATAGTCCCGAGCGCTTATTGCATCGGAAACTTTCGATGGTGCGCAAGTCTTTTGTTACATATAAATTCCAATGCCGATCAAGCTCTTTTATATATAAGCCCCGACATCCGCTTTCCTCCATATACCCAAAGGCCTCGCAATCGTGCACTAGGCATATCATAAAACCCTTCCCCGATGTATTTTTACTTTGTATAAACATGAAAACCCACTTTTTCCTATGTTTTTACTTAAACTCGCTAGTTCAATATTACAAAGGAAGAGGAGTGTTGATCTCAAAAAATCAAATGGCCTGCACAATCTCGCATCGGGATATTTCATTGAGTGCACTTAACCTTTTATGTGCAACCTATGATTTGTGATCTTCCAATACGTTCTCTGCCGTTGATCTGATCCTTAGATCAACGGCTCACATCCAATTGCATCGGAGATTTTCGACAGCCTTTTTATTTTTACCCCTGCCGATTGCGATTCCCTGATTAGATCTGGGCCATCTATATGCGTTCATCAGACGATCCAGATAGAAGCCCCTGCCTTTGTAAATTTTATAAACCCTACTTTGTAATGTCTTCCGATGAGATCCCAGCCATTGATCCTGTACATCTAACGGCCCATTTTAACCCCGACAGGCCTACCCCTGTGGGTCTTTCTTTCCTCTAGATCAGATCTCAGCTTTCCAAATCCCAGATCCAACATCTCAGATTGAAACCGCTACCCCTGCTTCCGCTTGTGAATCTATCCAATATCGCGCTCATTTTCCATCGTCAGATCTGAGACCCCAGATCCAATGTTCGACCCGCGTTTTCGTGTAACTTCAAACACAAAGGTTAATTTCCTAAGGCCCGCACGATATAAGTGGTTTTCAAAAGCCACGTGTCAGCCTCTGACGCATATCGCGTCCAAAAAGCTAATACTGCTTTCTTGCCCTTCTGCCGTGTGAAACCCATGGTTTTCCCTCCCGAAACCAATTTCCTCAATTTATATTATATTGCATCACATGCCCTCCCCACCATTGATCTCTGTAGATCAATGGTTTAGATATGATCTAGCCATATATTATTGCCCTCCGCCTTTTCCAAAGGGTTTTCTATGTGAAAATCTCTGCCATTGATCTCGTGGCCTGAGCTCATCCAATGGCCCACGATCATCCCGAAACCCCAAATTTCCTTTCCACGCATTTTCCCTCCGCTCAAAGGAAATTTCATCATTTCCTTTGTATTTCTTATATTTTCACAAAAAGCATCCCTTCTCCATTATATTAACTTCGTCGCTCCTGACCTTCGATCTTCGCAAGATCGACGAATCTGACTTGATTTTCACCACCGCTTCTTCCAAACTGCCTCCTTTGACCCTCAACGCGCAATCTCCACCGTTGGATGATGCCATCCAACAGCCACACTCCTCCCCACACCCTCTGAAGCAGTTTACCCCAAATAACGCATGATTTCTTAATTAGTTTCGTGTTTTGCAGGTGATTAATGGTTTTTTCCATTATAATGAAGAAAAAGCCGTAGGCTGGGAATGACAATTCTCATGCCTTTGATTCATCAAAGGGAAGCCATTCATGGGTTAAAATTCCACGTCTCATCAATGCTTCATGGGCATTGATTCCTCACTAACCCTTTGTATGCCTACACATCAACAAGACACAGAGAATTGAAATAAACAAAATAGTATCAGTGTCGAAGTTTAAAGCACAGCAGAAATGAAGAAAATTGAAGCTGATTTACACATTTTGGAAGGATAAAGGCATTAATTCAATTAATCAAAGACCTGATCCACGAGTAAAGACAGTTTGAGGACTAGAAGACAAATATTAGGCTTCATTAAGCCTAAAACACAGAAATCAAGTAAATTAAAGGTGTTTTAGGTTAAAATAATGATATCTATCAGTCTGAAAGCCTACGCTGCCACATCAGGGGCTAATTGAATCCCCCCAACTACCACAAAGCCACCTATGCCTCAAATAATTCAAACAGAGGCCAAAGTTATTGATCAAAATCAGATATTTTCTTCAATGCAACCAAACAGTCAATTCTGCTAAAGAAATTTAATGCAAAAAATATCAGCAGAGTTACTACAACATGACATAGAGCCTTAAAAGTCAACAAAAGCTCCCAATAAGCTTAATCTTAAATGTAAATCAATTAATACAGTGAGAATATATGTACACTTCTCCATTAAGCCCCTCAAAGGCCGAGAAGTCATTAGTCTGTATTAATTGACCCAGGAGATCTTTTATCAGATCCCACCTCTTCATTATTCTATAAATACTTCTGTAGAAGATGAGAAGTTGTTGGTTGGTTGGTTGATAACTAGTTGTAATATTGAAAATATCTGAAATAATACATAGTTTGTTGAAGTTGAAGAAGAAATTGAAGTCTTGGAAGTCCTGATGATGTTGTTGCATGCTCGTTCTTGAGAAGGCTTTATCATTGGATCCATGAGCTTGGCTGTTGGTGAAGTATTCTAAACTGTTTAATGCTTTTCCCCTGTTTTCATTATGTTCCATAATTTCTTACTATAGTAGGATGAAATTTTTAGGCTAAGAAATGACTCCTGGAAGCACCTTAGACCTGTTTTTCCTTCACAGTTTTATGTTTTCTTCTGCTGAGGTATTTTAGAGGCTTAAATATTTCTCTTTAGTCCTCATGCTCGTTTATTTCTCTCATAAGTTCGAATATTTGGTTTTAGCATGATTTATGGTTCTCCCTGCTTGTCTGCTACTACTTAAAAGTTGTTAGTGAAGTCTCCCTTTGAAGTATCCTTGTTTATAGTAAACCAAGGAGGTCTGTTCTGATCATGCCCTTTGTCCTTGCTTAAAAAATTGTCTTAAAGGTATTTTATAGTTGTGATCATAGATGTGTTAGGTGTTCCCTCTTCTATGACTGCAATTATCAGTGAATCTTTTATGTTTTCTAAAGTCATTTGAAATAAAATCTTTGAGGAAATAAGGTGTTCCCTGAATCTTAAATTTCATTTTGAAAGTTTTCTTGAAGTCATTATTTTCTTAAAGAATGTTTGTAGAATTTATGGCTAGCCCTATCTATCAAATATTTCTTTATTGTTCAAGCTATGTTTTCAAGTTCCCTTTGTTGAGAATCAAATTTCTCTTTCCAAATAATTGATGTCCATCTCATTCCAAAACCAAAAGATCCTGCGGCCAAGTTAGATTTTCCCTCTGATATCCCATATCCATTGATGAGATGTTATGACCTCTTCTTGACTCCATTTCCCAATGAACCAGATGTTTCTCCATTCTATATATATTTCCTAGACCTTTCATGTTCTGTTGTATCAATTCAACCAAACAAACAAATAAACCCTTGCACTTAATAACTAGTCTAAAATCTATACTCAAAGCACACAAGATAAACCTTTGCAAACAAACATTTGAGAGATCCCTCTCTGAGAATAGGAGGACTAGATCCTGGAACTCTAAAGATTGGTTCTGATGTTGCCTTGTCTTTTGATTTTCCTAACTATCAAAACATGGAACACCAACATAATGGCGATCAAAGTGGGACCTACTGAGAATACAGTGGTTTGAAAACACTTCTTAAAACTTTTTAGGCCCTTAAATTGATAAAGAACACCTTCTGGACTTATCCCACCGCTCACACCAACATAATGGCGATCATGGTGGGACCACTGAGTTCATAGTTTCCTAGCAAGCTCTTATAAACTAATTAGTCTTTAAAACAACCATAAAAACTCAGAAAAACCCAAAATATTTAGTTTGGCTTCATAATAAACATGGTGGTGGAACCATAAAACATTTTACCTTTACAAAAGCTAAAAATTTTCCACCTGGTGATTCCACTGGCCTCCAAAATTCCTATTACCCTTCCAATCCTTGTAGACTCCCTTGGGAATTCATTAAGCAAACCAAATCATGCTGTTGGTGGACAAAAAATTTCAAAATCTTCCACCCGGCGACTCCACAATCCCAAAAGACCTAATAACTCCACTGGTAAAGGACTCTGAACTGGTTAGAAAGATACATTGACCTCTTATTACAAAAATGGATCCAAATATGGACAGAGAAGCTAAAATTAACACATTATTGGACCTAATCGAGAAAATAGTGTACATACTTGATAAAACATTGGAAAAGCATAGGATGATATAGTTGTTGATAATCCAAAACAACCTATGTTTTTCCCAGATCAAACACAAACTCAACCACTACAAGACCTATACAATGAGAAATATATAGATGATGATCGAGACTTTATAGAAGAAGGTGAGCAAGAGTATAGACAAAACAATAAAGAGAAACTACTGATGATGATGGAAAAAATGGTGTACATGCTTGGGAAGAGAATTGAAGGGTATAATGCTAATTCAAATGGTGATGATCTAGAGAAACCCATGCTTCTTTCAAATCTATAACAAACCCAACCATTACAAGATATGTTTAATGAACAAGAAAGCAATGAAGAAGGTTGTTAGGAAACTACTGATTTCCTGCCTATTTCTTGTACTCTGCTATTAAGAGAAATTCATGATCAAATTGCAAATACTTATAGTGAGCAGTGCCCTGAGGAAAACATAAGCCATCTTGAACTCACAAAATCTGAAATAGGAGAAGAGAAAACACAACCAGAGTCTCTGCCTTTATGTCATGACTCATTTTAGATGATTAAAGAAGAATGGCATCCTGACAATATACTTGAAACAACTCATGAACTTTATAGTCAAAGTGACTGCCATGAAAATCATGAGGAGTTGTTTGAAATCAAGATAGATCAAGAAAAGGAAGAGAATCCTCAAAATTCCCCCGCAAGAACAAGTAATGATTCTTTGGAAGAGGCTCAAGAAGACATCCAACCTCAAAACCAGTTAACACAAGAGGGAGAGGACTATTTTTCTTCTGTCCAAAGCAAAGAGAAAATTCCTTCTCTTTTTACAGAGGAAGAAATTGATCAGATATTAAATAAACATCTATCCCTCAAAAATTTATTTGAACAAAGCACTTCTGCTCATTTACCTACTAAATCTTGTTGTCTTCAAAAAAAAAATAAAGTTGTGGATCAGCTAAAAGAAAGACAAACTGATAACCCAATATGTTTGATTGGTGAAATTATTTATACTAATGGTATTTCAAATGTTGATTTTTCTGATGATGATTATGAGCTCCAAACAGAAACTAATCATGCAAGGAAACCAACAGTCGATTGGTGTCATGAATTTCATTATAATCAGCTTGAAAGTAGAAATCAACCAATCCAATTCATCAAAAATAGTTTTCACATAATTGGGAATCAGAAATCTATCAGTTGTAATGTTGAGGTTGAAAAGAAAGAGAAATTTCTTGAGCAGGATGAAGATAAGGAGCATTCTCCTGAAAATTTTGAGGTAATAAGAGATACCCCTGCTCAAGAACATGATGATCTCTTCAAAGAGCATAGTCCACTGAATCAGAGCATACCAGGATTACAAGAGGACAACGCTGCAATATATGATGAGTCCTCCAGTTCAGATGACAGTGAAGATGAGGAAGTTTTTCTTTCTCAAGAGAATCTTTACCTTGATCCAGTGGAGAAAGAAGAGATAATCCTGGTTGAAACATATCTTCCAAATACTCACAACCAGGCATTGTTTCAAGATCCCTATGCTCACTTCTTGAAGACATTTAAAAGAGGGATAAAGGTCATTAGGAGCAGTGTATTACCAAATGCAAGAAGATTATTTACCACTGCTGCTAAAAAACAAAAGGAATGGGAGTGGCCCTGTTTGTCCAGCCTGCCCAAAGAGATGAAGAAGGAACAATCATGGAATCATTTACTAGATTGGTTGTACTAGAAAAGAGATTTCATCAACTAAAACATGTAAATATTCCAAGTTAGATTAGGTTAGATAGGAATGTCAATAAAGCTCAACCTTTTAGCATTTAGTTAGATTCTTGTTTTTAATTTGTAAGAAAATGAGAAAAGTACAAAAAACAATAAAAAGAGAAAAGAGGGCAGATTGTAAAACAACAAAGGTACAACCCCATACCAAAAAGAGACACAAAATCTGAAAGTGCGCAAGCTCAAATGCCACTCCTAAAAATACACTCCTAGTTAGTCATACAGCTTAATCATGACTAATTAGTTTTAAATTTTCTGTTGATAGGTTAGTGAATTCGATTTTCCAAACTATTTAATCTTGGCTTATCAGTAGGTAGATTAGTCTAGAAATTAAAGGTTCAATCATGCTCAAAATCTGAACCTAAGTTTCCAAACAAGAATGACTCACATTTGTTTTAAATTTCTGAGTCAAAACAGGGTAAAAATGGTTCTAATCATCTCAAAATCTGAACCAGAAAACAAACAAAGAACAACTCAGACAAAAGTAAAAACAAAGATGAAGGAGGTGCTTTAACTTTTAGATCTTAAGCCTTCCTTTTTTAGTTAATTTTCTGCAAAATAATGTCTATGTGCAGCTTGTTGTTTTATGCCATAGATCAGCAACAAGTTAGACTATCCAATCCTGACTTGTATGCTTTTAAAATTTATGTTTTAGAAATAGTGAATAAAAATCTGTTAGACTGTTTAATCCCAACAGATTAGTAGATTAGGTAGAGAAGCATATGAACTCAACTGTTTAAACTGAGTTCATGGAGATATAAGAAGTATAAATAGATTAGTTTTATGCTTTCAAAAGAATAAAATGTTGAGAGAGAGTTTTCCAATCCAAGTGCACTCTAAAGAAGAAAAAATGTTAGATCAGTAGGATTGGGTAGGTAGAAATCTTATGTTGATGAAAGATCCATTGTTTTCCATGGCTGCTAATATGTTTTCAGAACAAAGAAGATCATCCAAGCAAATAGGGTAGCCTAATGGATGAGGCACTGATCAGCCTCCCAGAGAATGCAAGTCTGAAGTTCTTGATGCCTTCAAGAAGGCACCATCCCCAAGTGGAGCCACTGTTGGCCACTTATAAAATTTTCTATTTCAAAAGGTCGCCAAAACATTTTGGAGACTTCAAGAAACAATTTTGTTGCAAAAATGTTATCTCTTGAAGCCTCTTGAAGATATCATGCCCTTGTTTCAATCTTCATTTCCGTTTCCATTTCAAAGTTTAGAAGTTCTGCTGATTTCAAAGAGAAAAGACTGCTTCAAAATCACCATTTTTTCCTCTCCTCCACTTCAAAACTAACCTCCATTTTTTCCCCTTTTATTTCCATGAAATTTCTCTATTTTCTATTTTTTCCCCTTTTCCCTTCATAAAATCCTCTTTACAGAGTTTAAAACTCCTTTTTAAACTCTGCTGAAACCCCCAAATCCATCAAAAAACTTTGAAAAAATTTCATAAAAGAAATAAAATATTTTTTATTATAGGCTTAAGCCCCTTAGGGCTAAGTCCTAAACCACTTTCCCATCATGCGACTTGGTGCTAGAACCAAGTGCTAAACCCATATGGTGCTTATCAGCATCAGAAATTTTGACGAGCGCATATGTTTTGTTACATAAAACCCCCGATGCGATCAGCTCCCTTTGTTATAACTCCAGATCTCATGCTTCCTTTTTGAAAAACCAAGAGTTATAGTCCCGAGCGCTTATCGCATCGGAAAATTTCGATGGTGTGCAAGTCTTTTGTTATGTATAAATTCTGATGTCGATCAAGCTCTTTTATATATAAGCCCTGACCTCTGCTTTCCTCCATATACCCAAAGGCACTGCAATCGGGTGCTAGGCATATCATAAAACCCTTCCCTGATGTATTTTTCCTTTGTATAAACATGAAAACCCACTTTTTCCTATGTTTTTACTTAAACTCACCAGTTCAATATTACAAAGAAAGAGGAGTGTTGATCTCAAACAATCAAACGGCCTGTGCAATCTCCCATCGAGAGATTTCATTGAGTGCACTTAACCTTTTATGTGAAACCTCCGATTTGCGATCTTCCGATACGTTCTCCGCCATTGATATGAGCCTCAGATCAACGGTTCACATCCAATCGCATCGGAGATTTTGGAAGTATTTTTCTTTTTACCCTCGCCGATTGCGATTCCCTGATTAGATTTGGGCCATCTATATGCATTCATCCGACAATCCAGATATAAGCCCCTGCCTTTGTAAATTTTATAAACCCCGCTTTGTAATGTCTTCCAATGAGATCCCAGCCATTGATCCTGTACATCTAACGGCCCATTTTAACTCCGACAGGTCTACCCCATTGGGTCCTTCTTTCCTCCAGATTAGATCTCAGTCGTCCAAATCCCAAATCCAACGGCTCAAATTGAAACCGCTCCCCCTGCTTCCACCAATGCATCTATCCAATATCACGCTCATTCTCCATCGTCATATCTGAGACCCCAGATCCAACGGTCGATGCGTGTTTTCGCGTAACTTAAAACACAAAGGTTAATTTCCTAAGGCCCGTGCAATATAAGTGGTTTTCAAAAGCCACATGTCGGCCTCTGACGCATCTCGCATCCAAAAGGCTAATACTGCGTTCTCGCCCTTCTGCCATGCGAAACCCGTGGTTTTCCCTCCTAAAACCACTTTCCTCAATTTCTATTATATTTTATCGCATGCCCTCCCCGCCATTAATCTCTGCAAATCAACGGTTCAGATCTGATCTAGCCATATATTATCGCCCTCTGCCTTTTCCAAAGGGTTTTCAACATGCAAATCTTTGTCGCTGATCTTATGGCCAGATCTCATCCGACGGCCCATGATCATCCCGAAACCCCAAATTTCCTTTCCACGCATTTTCCCTCTACTCAAAGGAAATTTCATCATTTCATTTTTATTTCTTATATTTTCACAAAAAGCATCCCTTCTCCATTATATTAACTCGGTCGCTCCTGACCGTTGATCTTCGCAAGATCGACGAATCTGACTTGATTTTCACCACCGCTTCTTCCAAATCACCTCCTTTGACCCTCAACGTGCAATCTCCACTTTTGGATGATGCCATCCAATGACCACGCTCCTCCCCACACCCTCTGAAGTAGTTTACCCCAAATAACATAGGATTTCTTAATTAGTTTCGTGTTTTGCAGGTGATTAATGGTTTTTTCCATTATAATGAAGAAAAATCCGTAGGCTGGGAATGACGATTCTCATGCCTTCAATTCATCAAAGGGAAGCCATTCATGGGTTAAAATTCCATGTCTCATCAATGCTTCATGGGAATTGATGCCTCACGAACCCTTTGTATGCCTGCACATCAACAAGACACAGAGAATTGAAATAAACAAAATAGTATCAGTGTTGAAGTTCAAAGCACAACAGAAACGAAGAAAATTGAAGCTGATTTACACAGTTCAAAAGGATCAAGGAATTAATTTAATTAATCATAGACCTGATCCACGAGTAAAGACAATTTGAAGACTAGAAGACAGAGATTAGGCTTCATTAAGCCTAAAACACAGAAATCAAGTAAATTAGAGGTATTTTAGGTTAAAATAATGATATCTATTAGTCTGAAAGCCTACGCTGCCACATTAGGGGCTAATTGAATTCCCCTAGCTACCACAAAGCCACTTGTGCCTCAAAGCATTCAAACAGAGGCCGAAGTTATTGATCAAAATTAGATATTTGCCTCAACGCAGTCGAACAGTTAATTCTGCTAAAGAAATTTAATGTAAAAAATATCAGCAGAGTTACCACAACATGACACAGAGCCTTAAAAGTCAACAAAAGCTCCCACCGAGCTTAATATTAAATGTAAATCAATTAATACAGTGAGAATGTCTGTACGCTTCTCCATTGAGCCCCTCAAAGGCTGAGAAGTCATTAGTCTGTATTAATTGACCCAGGAGATCTTTTATCAGATCCCACCTCTTCATTCTTCTATAAATACTTCTGTAGAAGATGAGAAGTTGTTGGTTGGTTGGTTGATAACTAGTTGTAATATTGAAACTATCTGAAATAATACATAGTCTGTTGAAGTTGAAGAAGAAAGTAAAGTCTTGGAAGTCCTAATGATGTTGTTGCATGCTCGTTCTTGAGAAGGCTCTATCATTGGATCCATGAGCTTCGCTATTAGTGAAGTATTCTAAACTGTTTAATGTTTTTCCCCTGTTTTCATTATGTTCCATAATTTCTTACTACAGTAGGATGAAAGTTTTAGGCTAAGAAATGACTCCTGAAAGCACCTTAGACCTGTTTGTCCTTCACGGTTTTATGTTTTCTTCTGTTGAGGTATTTTAGAGGCTTACATATTTCTCTTTAGTCCTCATGCTCGTTTATTTCTCTCATAAGTTCGAATAGTTGGTTTCAGCATGATTTATGGTTCTCCCTGCTTGTCTGCTACTACTTAAAAGCTGTTAGTGAAGTCTCCCTTTGAAGTATCTTTGTTTATAGTAAACCAAGGAGGTCTGTTATGATCATGCCCTTTGTCCTTGCTTAAACAATTGTCTTAAAGGTCTTTTATAGTTGTGATCATAGATGTGTTAGGTGTTCCCTCTTCTATGACTGCAATTATCAGTGAATCTTTTATGTTTTCTGAAGTCATTTGAAATAAAATGTTTGAGGAAATAGGGTGTTCCCCAAATCTTAGATTTCATTTTGAAAGTTTTCTTGAAGTCATTATTTTCTTAAAGAATGTTTGTAGAATTTATGGCTAGCCCTGTCTATCAAATATTTCTTTATTGTTCAAGTTATGTTTTCAAGTTCCCTTTGTTGAGAATAAAATTTCTCTTTCCAAATCATTGATTTCCATCTCATTCCAAAACCAAAGGATCCTGCGGCCAAGTTAGATTTGCCCTCTGATATCCCATATCCATTGATGAGTATGTTATGACCTCTTCTTTACTCCATTGCCCAATGAACCAGATGTTTCTCCATTCTATATATCTTTCCTAGACCTTTCATGTTCTGTTGTATCAATTCAACCAAACAAACAAATAAACCCTTGCACTTAATAAATAGTCTAAAAACTATACTCAAAGCACACAGAGCAAACCTAAAGACTGCCTGATGTTGCCTTGTATTTTGATTTTCCAAACTATAAAAACATGGGACACCAACATAATACATAAAAGGGCCAAAGGCCTCTCTTAATAGATCCCTCAGAGGGAAATACACACCTCCTCATCAAGACTAGCACAAAATCTGAGTGAGCAACCCTACTATTGCTGTACCTACATAAATGACACAGTTTCTGAAGGGAACTACATTGTATATGGATATGGAGGAATGGCCCTAAGCCAAATTATGAATTGAAGCTCAGATCCTTCCCTCTTGATCCCTTAAGCAAGTTGATACAAAGAGAGGATGGGATTCCCGCACCGGAATTCTTTGCACTAAGCAGTGCTGCAACCATAGCTAAACAGCTAAAGCAGTCAAGTGGTCACAAGACCAAAGATAGCTGAATACTGAATGATCTCTTTGATTCTATGCCCTCCATTTTATCTTTGGTGAGCCTCCTCAGCCCGGACCCCACACATTGTTGAGGTGACTTCCTAGTGAAGATTCCTCCTTCAAAACTGCACTGCCCTAGTTGGCTTCCCTCCTCTTTGTAGCAATGTTGTTGACTTGGTCAACTGGGACTAATCCACCTGCAATGCCTCTTTTCACACTAAGGGATCTTCAATCTGGTTCGCATATGTGTGTCTAGGCTGATCCTTGTTCACATTGAGCTAGTTTACTTGGGTGATTTCTTCCTCCTCAAGAATTCATGTTGACTTAGTCAAACATGAATATGTCCCCATCTAATTTTCCCTTGTTCACACTTGGAAGTGTAAAACCAGCTCCTAAGGTGATCTCCTTACTTACTAAGGTGGAATTTATTCATATCTTTACTGTTCATGGGCCTCCCTTCCCATTTATTCCTCTCCTGAGTGAAAGCATCAAAATCTAATATTCCAATTTGCTTGTGTGAAAATTTGGAATATTATAGTCCTCCCCTCCAAAATGTTGCTTGTCCTCAAGAAACTACAAGGATAGGACTGAAGAGTGTCATATTCCCCCCTGTAGCAACCTCATAAGATGAAATCCTCCAAGGATCAAGGTGTTGCATCATCAATATATCTTCAAGTTGCCCCTCCCAAGTGTGCAAACCATCTATTGGGGAACATCCCAAATAGCTAAATTTATGTGACAGTGAAACAATCATGGAGGCAAAAATGTGCTATTTGAAGGTCCTCTTGAAGCATGAGGGCTGATATATATTGGGATTCATCATCCCCATTTGAATCTCTCATCCCCAAGCTATCAACCAAACAAAATAAGTCACCCTCCAGGATGGCAACTCATGAAGGATCTCTTCCACCTTGAGCTCATGAAGAATAGGTGAGCTGAAAATCTGAACATGGTAGACAAGATAGCCTACCCCACGCTGTCTTCCTCTCCACTTAAGATGATTGTAGAGAATTTTCTGATCTTGGGCTGCAATATTGTTGCCCTCAATTGGCAAGAAGGGAACTATACCTCCAAAGGTCCCTCTCCTAGCATTGTGAATCAAGCTGGCCCAAACCATCTCATACATGATGGATATGAAATCACCACCATATGGCATCCCATCCATCCCATGGTCCTCCTCATTAAGAATTTTTTTCTTTCTATAGATTCCATGTCTCTTCCCATGCTCCCCTTAGAACATGTAATGCAGAAAGTATGGGGATGCTTCTCCCCCAAGAACACATCCACCTCATGTGTTTCTCTTCCAATCATGCTCCAACAGTCTCCCATGTGGTCACAGTGTAGTCTTCCCCACTGCAGCTTTAGAAAATAGCATGGAAAGTTGTTTCTTGATAGATGGCTACTTGTGTAAGTCACCACATCCACTAGCAAGTAGTAAATGGCTGAGGGTATCAACTGAGCATATAAGGAGTGATCAAACACTTGCCCCAGATCATATAGTAGATGGCTGTCTCCATCAGAATAGCTGGCCAAAAATGGCCCATGGAGCCTAAGGAAAAACTTGCCCCTTTGTAGAGAAATGAACTACAATGAAGTGGTAAGGGCATGAAAATATTCTGCTGAACAATCCATAAATGAAAAAATAGAATTCTTACCATATAATGAAAGTAATATGGTGACAGGATCCATAAATGAGCCCTTTGTAGTGATAGGACATACTCCTATGAAGAGAAATAAACCATATGCTGCCTGAAGATCTCCCTCCTCATGCTTGGAAGTCCCAGGCAAGAAGAACATACTATAACAATAGATGAATCCATCCACTACTCTATCAGTCTCACCTCCTCCATGTCCACCAAGTGCATCAAATGTGAAGTGATCCTGGGAACACTCCATCAACAAGTTCCTACTCCAAAGTGACAGCGTTGTTGGCCTATGCAGATAGGCTCCTGCAAACTCATAAATCCATTCTCTAGTGTGTCCAATGTCAAAGACTCCTCCCATAATGTTACGATATCCTCCCATTGCAACATCATGAACAATGTGAGAGCAACTTTGCCCTTGCTCTCTCTCAATCCTCCAAAGCAACAAATGTCTTTGTTGCCCAGTCATACCTCCATCATACAAATCATGTGGTGAGAACATAATGATTACATCATCATAATGCATCCACACTCCTTGCTACCCCATGACGCAAGTACCCTACCAAGTTCTCTCCTCCCACATACCCTTGGAAAAAGGATATGTCTCATGATGGCCAAATTCTCTCAAGAGTAGCCAACGCAGTTTTGCCTCTTGCTACCCAGTATCATAGATTTTCAAGTAGCTCTCTAGCTTCTTGCTCTCTATCCACATCCACTTATCCACCAATGGATGCCTCCTACCATTCTCCATCTTGGTATTCCTCAAAATAAGATTACCATCCTTCCATATCAGATTTCTCTCATTACATTTAGTCGAATTTTGACATGCAACTCCTTGGAGATATCCTAGAAAAGATCTCACACTAATAACCACCTTGAATCCATAGGGATCCAAGTGAGCTGAAGGAAAATTCTCCTCACTGCTACCTCTTGACAGCGTTGCAACTCTCCTCCATGGTGTTTTGGTTGGCTCATGCCCCAACTCAAAGATGAATCTATGTCCTTTTGCATGGTATACATAGTTCATGACATCCTCCAAAAGGTTACACTCCAACCTCAAGGGTTGTGTGAAACTCAACAGTGATACATGAGGTTGATGGTTCATCTCTCCCTTGAACCATTCAAGCTTGCACAGCATAGTGCAATCCTGCTGCTCTATCTCAGCAATAATGTTTGACCCTGGGCCATATGAAGACATATTTACACAATTTTTAGAAAGATTTGCTGCAATAAGTAAAAGTGGAAATCTCTCCATATCTTGGTGAGATGTGGGAACCTCTTGTAGTGCTGCAAGGGCTCCTCCCTCCAATGTAATGGCTACCCTAACTGTTGATGTAGAAGGCTACTTTCCCAAGGTTGTGGAAGCACTGGAAAATTACTCCTCCCATGGTGGTGTAGGCCTTCTCTCCTCTGATATTTCTCCATCAAAGGTTCTAATCAGCCCTTGAGTGAACTCATAAAAATAATTCACCCTTGTATGGCATAAGTGACTGAACCACCAAGCATTGACTTCACCCTCCAGGTGCAGTACTGCAACTTCTACTACCTCCCTCTCTACCACTGGATGGAGTAGGAAGAAAGCCTCAAGCTTCCTTGCCCAAGATCTTGCTTTAGTTGACCCATCAAATGTAGACAACAGGAATATATTGCCTTTAATTTCTCCTTTGCTGTAGGGTCTTCTTTCTTCTCTTAGTTGAATAAACTGAGGAAAATCTAGGGTTTCTTTGAAATCCCTAGGTTGGCACTTGTATTCTGCCAAATACCCACTTAATATTTCATGCTCTTGTTGGGTGTGGAGCCTGATTATCTTGTTTATTTTGTATCACAACATTGGACCCCTATACCTTAAATGGGGCAGCAACGCTACCCGTAAATTAATCGCTGTTGTGGGGGGTCTAGGGGGGGCAACAACGAATTTATGGAGCCCCCCCTTTGCGGGGGGTTTCGGGGGCAGTGCCCCCGAAGCTAAAAACAAATGTGAAATTTCCTTGTAAAAGTATAGTAATTTCTAATCAATCTGGGCCGTTCATTAGGCAAATGATATGATGATAGAAGTTATGTTTAGTTTAGGGTTTTTTCCCTAGAATGAAACCCCTCGCTTTTATGAGGGTATTGTATTGCAGGTGTGTGTTGTATGTGTATTATCGGAGCAAGAAATAGAGAGGGAGACTGTGAGAAAGAACAGAGGATATTATAGCGGATTTGCTGTAGGTTGCGTCTCTTCATTTTTGCTAGATAATAGAAAGGAAGGACTAGCTGTTCGGGGTGGACGTAGCCCAAACTAGGTGAACCATGTATATCTGTGTCTCTCTGGTTTTATGTGTTTTGTGTGCTTGTATTTTCCTCATATTTTATGAGTTGCATTTCTCTATAATATATAATTTTCTAACAACTGGTATCAGAGCCGAAGGTATATTTGGCTGATAAACTCACAGGAAAGAAGGGTTCCTGATTCGAGTGGGAGCAATGGTGGAAGATGGTAAGTTTAGGGTCGAGAAATTTAATGGCCAAAACTTCCCGCTGTGGAAGATGCAGATGGAAGATTATCTGTATCAGAAAGATCTTTACCTACTATTGAGCAAAAAAAAAAATAATTCGGCGGCCATGACAGACGCAGAATGGAACATTCTCGATAGAAAAGCACTCGAAACAGTATAGTTGTGCCTTGCGGTGTCAGTCACCTTCAATATTTTGAAGGAAACGACAACAGAGGGTTTGATGCAGACGTTGGCGAAACTATATGAAAAACCCTTGGCCTCAAACAAGGTATTTCTTATGAAACGACTATTTAATATGAAGATGTCGAAAGGTGGATCTGTTGCAGACCATTTAAATGATTTTAATACAGTTACCAGTCAGTTAAGTTCTGTAGGGGTAAACTTTGATGATGAAGTTAGAGATTTGTTATTCTTGTGCTCATTTCCAGAGAGTTGGAATGGCTTAGTAATGGCCATTATTAACTCTATCTCTGGATCTAGTACTTTAAAGTTTGATGATGTTTTCGGTGCTATCTTTAGCGAGGAAATGCGACAGAAAAGCTCCTGTGAGACATCGAGTAATGCTTTGAGTGCAGAGTCCAGGGGAAGGAGAATGGAAAGAGGAAAGAGCTTAGGATATCGTAGTAAATAAAGAAAAGGCAGATCCAAGTCTAGATCAGGGATAGTGTGCTGGAAATGCTGAAAGAAAGGACACCTAAAGAAAGACTGTAGATCTTGGAAGGGAAAAGAAGGAGACGCACAACAAGAAAACAATCATGAAGCAAATGTGACAGTGATGTTACAAGATGCTGATTCTTTACTTCCGAAAATGTTACCGATTCACTGATTCTAGGATAGTAGATTTAGGGGGCTCTATTCCATGCCACTCCCATAAGAAATATTTTCATGACTATGTTCAAGGAGGATTTTTGGACAAGTGTCGTTTTGGGTGGGATGATAAACCTCAGAAATTGTTGGAATGGGTAAGGTTTTTATCAAAAACAATAATGGAAACCAATGGTTATTAAAGGAGGTAAGGCATGTTCCAGATCTAAAGAAAAATCTGATTTCAACAGGGCAGTTAGGCGGTGAAGGTTTTGTTACAACTTTCACAGATAAAGCTTGGAAGGTCACCAAAGGAGCCCTGGTAATAGCAAAAGGTGAAAAGGTTGGTACATTTTATTTATGCAATGGTATTTCTAACTATATTAATGCTTTAAATTCCAAAGGAGTAGATGCAACATGATGGCATCTTAGGCTCAGACACATGAGTGAGAAGGGGATGAAGATTCTTCACTCAAGAAATTTGTTGCCAGATTTGAAGAATGTTGATTTGGATTTCTGTGAAAAATACATTTATGGAAAACAAAAGAGAGTCAGATTTCTCAGATTTGGGAAAGAAAAGAAGAGCGAAAAATTGGAGCTTGTGCATACAGATGTATGGGGACTGTAGTTCTCAACTTAGTGTTCCTAAATTGTCAACTAGGGCTAGAAAACTGCTGAAGTGAGGTGCACTATATGTGCCTAGGTATTTGTTTCTCACTATGTTGTATTTAGTGTTTTTATGATGTTTTTGGCTTTATGATTTTATGTTAAAAAGGAAAATAACTAAGTGTTGGTAAAGAGAAGTGGATAGTTACACTAAAACAGAGCAAAACCTATTCTAAACTGTGTAAGGCACTAAGGAGAAGAAAATGCAAAGCTTGATAATGATTCATGGCAAAGAAATAAATCACAACATGAACTCAATAACTCACAACATGAACTCATCCAATTCATTCATTAGAAATATGTTGAAATAGCTTGAGGAAAGGACAAGTTTTAGTGCAATTGAGGTTATCCTAAGTAAACAATCATCTTACAATATTACAAAGAATCTCATCCATGGCTAGAAGTTTATTGGAACACAATTTAAAGGGACTATTTGTAGCACAATAATATTTCTACTCTAAATTAACTTGTAATGCTAAGATTAATCCATTCTGCAGCTCATCTTGTCACTACTAAACCTCATTCGAAAGTTAGAGATTTTCTAGAATAGTTTTGGACAAAGGCTTATTTGTGAAATTGCAAAAGATTGCAGAACAATCAAGGCCTTAAACTGATATCACTAATTCATTCTTTTCCATATGATGATGCATTAATAGAAAGGCAGAACAAGATTAGTTTATAAACAATGAAGGCCGTGAAGTCTAATTTTGACAGTCAACACAACTTAAAGAACAATGAATGACACTGAACTAGAATGCAATTGATAAAACTTGAAACACAGTGACCACAACTAAACTAAAATGCCATTAACCTAACTTGAAATAAAGTGAACTGGAACTAAACTAGAATGCCACTAATCTAACTTGAAATGCAGTGAATTAAAATTTAACTAGAGTGCCATTATCAAACTTGAAATATAGTGACAGAATTAAACTAGAATGACATCTACCTCTAGAGTGCTACAACTAGACTAAAGATGCAACTAATCACTGAAATGTTTCAGCTCTGTCTCATTCAGAATTAGTGGTATTTTGGAATAGTTTGTAGAACAGGACTGGCTGCAACATGTTATGTAAATGATCATGAAAGCATAAAATTCAACAAAACACAACAAAGCTCTAAAACACCACAGCTATGTCTCATCCAAAGTTAATGATATTTTGGAAGAGTTTATAAGATCATGACTAGCTGTAACAACTGATGTAATCGAGCATAAAAACGAAATGCAACTAACTCCTAAAAATACTACAGTTATACCTCATCCAATATTAGTGATATTTTGGAATAGTTTGTGAAAACAAGACTAAACTGTAGTATCCAATGCAAGTGAACATAAAACGCAAAGTTCAGAAAATTGATTAAACTAAGAATGAAACGAGGCTAATGTACTTATCTAAACCATATGAACAAAGCTTCTCAGGTATCAGGGGCCCTCTACCACCGGATTATCACGCAAATATACTCAAGATTGACTCAACTCTTGCAATAAAGTGATGCTGTTTTCATTAAAAGAGAAATTTTTCAAAACAGAGTTATTACGATCTTCTGAGATCTAGCAATAAAACATAAATCTAGCTAGCTGTTTCTCGGTTTCCTGAGCCATACTTATAAAAAAATTACATAACTATCTTTGATATAAAACAGGAATAATTGTCTTTCCCAATTAAAATCAAACTAGGACTCTGGTGGTGGCCTCGTACTATGATTAAGGACATCTGTACAGTCCTTGTCCTATTAGAAGTCTGTCTCCTAGTTTTGATTTCCCACGTGCATAACCACCTGTAGACTCGAGCTCAGACTTCATGGAGAGCAAGAAATGATGGGGAAGTGATGTGGAATATGACCATATGTTTTTTTCCTTGCAGTGACACCTGGTACCTATGCAAACATGAAGATAGCTGCAGAACAGACGCCTGGCTACAGAATGCCTGCGTTCTGTAGCTGAGTCCAGTCAAAAATTACTACAACAACAAAATCATGAAAAAATAGCAAGTTAGTCATTATACACATTCTTGAAGTAATCCTAATCAGTCCTATTGATCATTTAAGCCTGTAATTGATGAGGGACAAAGGAAATGAAGTGAAATTTGATGGAAAATAAGGACATCTTTGGGGCTGAACATACCCCCACTGTAAGGCTTTTGCATGTCCTCATGCAACTTATTCCATGTACTCTGAGACCTCTGCTAGGAAATCCAACCCTCTTCTTCTGCTTTGCTTGACATTCAATGGTCTTCTGGGCTTCCTTATAACTAACTTGAATCTCAAATTTGTAAGTGCCCTTCTTAAATTTTTGTTTTTCTTCTTCAATTTTTCACTAGCCTTGTACAACTTTTCCATTTGTAGAGACAGAGTGGTATTCATATCACCTTTGAGCTTAACCTGCTCCCTTAAAATTTCATTCTCATTCTTGATATGTCTATTGAGTACTTCTAACTCATACTTATCTCTTCTTAGCGTATCAATTTCATATTTTGGTGGGCTAGGAGTTCTGTCTCTAATTTCTGAAGCTCTCTTCTCTAGTGTCTCAACATAATTGTAAATTTATTGTTGTGCTGGGTCTATTTCAGGGGCTCCTTCATCAAAATATTCCTCATACTGATACTCAGGTGATCTAGCAGTAGGTTTTTCTTCATCCTCAATGTTTATAATTCCAGTTTGTCTAACCTCTGTTTTCTTTAGTATACTTCTAAGTCAGTGGCTCCGTCTTGGTTGAGCTGGCCCTTCTCCTCTGTCTTTGGCATATTTTCTTATTATTCTCTCCTTCTTAAGCTGCTTCTTTATTTGAGCCAATTTCTCAGAAATAATCTCTTCACTGTCCTCTTGAATTGATTTACCAGTTTCAACTTCAACAGCTTTGGAAATTTCCTTTCTCCTCCTTCTTCTTGTAGGTTTGCTTTCAGGTGGAGATTCTTTGGGTTCCTAAAAATGGTTCCTCACTAGAAACTCTTCCCAATTATCTCCCATTTTCCTCAAATGATGTTCAATTAATATTTTGACTAAACCATGATGATACAAATTTTTTTCTATAAATTGAACCCTTTTTTTGAACATTTGAGGCCATTCTTTTCAGACTATGAAGCAGGAAAAAGGGAAAATTAATTTCTTCATCTAAGAAATGCATCATTAACCAAATATGATAGACAAAGAGGGTACCAATTCTTCCTTCACAAGTGATAATTTTTTTCAAAATGAGTAACAAATTCCTCCATTTGTTCTTCAGTGCCGAGCTAGGGATACCTTTCTTAAAAATGGAAACATCCATACCTGGTGTTTTGAGTATTTGCTTCCATGCCTCGTTATGAAATTCCCTATTTTTGAACAACCTTTCTCCTTGTCTGGGTAATTCAGTTGCTTCTGCAATGAAAGCCTCTGTAACAGTGAATTTAATATCTCCTATCTCGACCTCTGCTCCATTGAAGGACCTTGAAAATGTTTTAGTCACCTCTTTGTGAAAACCACTAAATTTCTTCAAAAATTGCAACCAACCAGCCTGTTGTAGCATTTCTCTGATTTGTGGATAACCTTCCAAGTACTTGGCTCCACTTGGTTTGGTCCTCACTATGAGACCCATAGCTTCTCTTTTCAACCTTCAAATTACTTCTCCTCTGCTCACGGTGAAAATGGCTGTTAAAGAGATGTTTCTGCCCCAAAGATGTTTCCTCTGTTTTACAGACCAGAATGGCTAAGTATTGGCTGCGGAAAGGAATGATATGGAGTGGTTATGAAACGAGTATGATGCGGTGAGGATAATTCACATGGATTAATGAGTTGAAAGCTATCATGGAAGAAAAGACCGCAGAGATATTTCTTTAAGAAATTCAAAATCATCATTAAATACTTTGGCCTAGTGACGTGACTGATTAAATCACTTCAATACTTTAACCGTTAAGTTTTAAATGATGATCGGATATGGAAAGATGGAAAGGTTTTTGTCCAAAGTTTTTATGATGGATTTAATAGGCATGATCAACATGACTAACCAAAATTACTTTTTGAATCATACATGACTTAACTATACTAAAATTTTCATGATCTGTCACTATAATAATTTCATAAATTTTACCTTTGCCTTCCCTTTGATTCTTTTGTGGTTTTGATATGCCTTGTCCTCCTTTGAGAATCTTTGATCTTCAATCCTCATAACTTCTTTAATTTTTCTTGTTGTCTTTGATATGCAGGATGTTGCTAAATCAGGTGATTACTGGATAGTGCCTTCAGGATCTCTGGCTGCAGAATGTCTGACTGGCTGCAGAATGTATGACTGATTGCAGAATGTACCTGTAGAAGCCTTGAAATGGAATGGTTTGAAGCATGAATGGAATGTTGGAATGTTGTATGAAATGAGTTAAAAATGGATAATGAAATATGGTGCAATGGAGTATGGGTGAAGTGAATAATGGAATGAAATGAATCACAATTATGAAGTGGAGTGAAAAAGTGGCCTGCAACTTCTGATGTGTAATATTCAATTGCAGAAAAAATTCAAATTTAAAAATCTGAGATGGAAATGAGGTGGACCATGGAGTGAAATGAATGAAGTATGGATGAATGGAATGAATGACATATGAATGAATGGAGTGGATAGAATATGAATGGAATGAGACATGATGGAGTGAAACTTATGACTTTGTAATGACTATTTGCAGAAAACAAATTTGAAAAGCTAGAGTGTCAGAAGGATTCTGATTTTCACTCTGTCTTTTCTGTATAAACATGCTAATCAGTGATTAGTTTGCATGTTTATACTTTATTATTATTATTATTATTATTATTATTATTTTTTAAATGTCCGACTTCAGAAAATTCAATTAAGTTGATGAAGAAGAAAGATTCTTCTTCATTAACTTCACATCACTGTTTTCCTGGAATCTCTTGAAAAAATCTTCTCTTGAGAGTGGCTTATGATACAGCTTCAATCTAAGACCATTCACAAGAAAAGTGACCTTATCTTCATCTATTGTCCTGATTTTTATTGCTCCATTATCAAAAATTCTTATAATTTCATATGGCCCAAGCCAATGTGTTTGGAATTTACCTTGAAAATCCTTGAACTTTGAATCAAACAAGAGAGCCCAGTCACCTTCTTTGAACTTCTTTTCCTTGATGTACTTGTAATGCCATCTAGTCATTTTCTATTGGAATATACTTGTTTTCTAAACTGCATCTTGTCTGATCTCATCCAATTCAGTAATCTGCTCTAATCTGTGCTTTTGTGCCTCTGTTAGATCAAGTCCTAGCTGAACTGCCATTTTAAAAGTTTGAATCTGGAACTCTATGGGAAATAAAACTTGCTTTCCATAAACAAGTTCATGAGTATGACCTGTTGTGCTCCTCCATGTAGTTCTATA